>ATSW01074024.1:0-10346 GCA_000444245.1 Botryllus schlosseri
TATAACTTCATATGTCTTGGTGCGTCGTGGCAAGGTAATGGCCGACGCCCAAGTGCCCATTTCTCATCACGCGTATTTTTTGTTGTGGGAAGGGTACCCAATAATTAAGATATTTGACAAAATTAATTCGCACGCGGCTCAAAAAATATTTCGAAAAATTTCCAAAAAATACACCATGATTAATTCACAAAATAATTTTGGGCTCCCTTCGATCTCGGCCCCCTAATTGAGGGTTTGGGGTGCGGCAGTTACGGTCCTGAGGAAATCTTACGCAATGTTCATGACAAGCGAAGAAGACTATGCGCTAGTTTCTCGCAGATTAACTTCGAGCTAGCCCATTGTTATTTATAACTTTGTTAAACCATGTTATTTCGCCATTCTCAGAAAATAATGCGATTTTGAAATGATATCAGTATCGCTCACGCGTACGAGACCATACTAAAAGAAAACATTTTTCGTTAGGCGCTTGTGATTGCAAAGTCTCATTTCTTCATGGAGCGCAATATTTACCTTTGTGGGCCGCACTTCTACTTCGGTGTAAGACTTTAGCGATAACACTATTTGCCCCTGGCAATGTTCCCTCTAATTTTTCACGAGTTTGCGCGCCTGCATGGTCCCTTGGACAACAGTGCGCAACGACTTAAAAAAAAACATCACTTCGGATTTTTTGTGCACAACTTAGATTTTCTGTGCGCAGAGACCGCTTCAGCACTGCGCAATTGCGTACGTGCGCAGCTTAGAGGGAACATTGCTGACGGCACACCAAACCTGAACCAACCTTCTACTTATACCGCGGTAATCCAAATGATGCGTGCAAACAGGGACGTAAAACGGTGGCACACGGCAGGTGGTACACAGCAACAAAATGACTTTTCATGAAAATCACATCATACTGTTTATGCATCAATTGGGAAGATTTCTATCATTTCAAAGCCAACTCTGCAGCTGCATGTCTTGAAGTGCGCGGTTGCGTCTTGAAAATCCGAGCCGTCGATTTGGTACGGACAAGAGCCTATTTCCACAAAGATTGGCGGTGGCGAATGTAATAATAACACGTAACGCTTCCGACAAAACCTTTCGGTATGATCGGCAACATTATGGCACGGAGATTGAGAAACAAATTTTAATGAACATATCACGTCCAGCCATTTCTATCTTGCAGCTCATCTTCAAGTCGTACTTGAATAGAGGTTATGTATATCACAGGCGAAAATGAATTTTTGGAGACAATTTTCCAAAACCCAGACAAAACAACTCGAAACAGCACTGCTTGTATTAGTACTCAGCAGGTTATTGACAATTTGGCAATTAAAACGAGTGGCACAGTATCTCAGGCAGCCATTCTGTTTCAGTGAGTCCGGAAGTTTCGGCAGTCATGAAGCGAAACGGACTCGTGACTGTGACTCGTGAAAAATAAAATAAAAATTAGGATACCAACCAGGGTGTCGTGGACCCCCTGAAATCGGACCGCCGGTTGAGAATCCCTGATTTAGTTGTCAAAATCTGGTTTGAGTCCAGCTACATTTCTTACCGACTTCCTCTTGGAGCTGGTTGTCGAATCGAGTCTGGGTTGATGCGGAAGCGAAGAACTTGTATGTGGAGGATATGAAGAAGAATCGTCGTTCCAAGATTTCTGGGAGAACACCAGTACAAATGGAGGCAGTGGGTTCCAGTGGCTCTAGTTCTACTTGCACATTTGGGAAAGTCAGTAGTTCAAGTTTCGATTCAGAAAATAGACCAGTGAGTAGTTCTAGTTGTAAATTTTGTTCTAGTTCTAGTCACTAGTGCGTAAAAAATGAGTTGCCGAACACCTAGAAAACACACGAGGTCGTTTGCTCCATTGTGTGATGTTCTTGCAGCCAATGCTCGCTCATATTCATCACTACTGACAGTGGAATAGTAAGGGGCGTTTATTTTTCAGTCAAAACACCTCCCGTTTCAAATTTGTACAGGTGATCACGTGGAAAGCCGATTTTGAAGTGTCGCTGAATACTTCAAGTCGGTGAGTTTTGGAAATGAGTAGTTCTAGTGCTAGTTGTGAGTTACGAAAAGTTTTAGTTGTAGTTACGCATAAATCCAGCAGTTTGCAAAAGCCTGCAATGCAAATGGCACTCACCTCATAATCGAAGCGATCATCATCAAAGCTGTCTCCCGTGTACCAGAGCACGTTCTTGCTGCCATTTCGCGGGATTGACGAGTCTCGCGACGCAGTCGAATTACGACTCCGGATCCGCTCGCGGCCTCGTTCTGAACGACAAGTAACAGTTATGTGGCTTTCAATTTTACCTCCCGGGTACAGTACTTCGGTATGCAATGGAATAATATACTCATATGGACATAAAGCCGAATCGTTAGCAACTATTCCAATTCCAATTTTGAATTAGCTACTAGTCGCTGACAATTATAATCCCAGACAAGTGTCAGCTAAAAATATTCGGGTTCATTTCGATACCAATATATCATTTTATTTTATATCCTCCGTATCCAGCAAACAGTGTGATATGTCCAGAGGCGGTTTTCCTGAAAAACGTCTCACCTCGGAAGGGTGAAGCTGTCCTGGGTCTGTCCAAGTTGAGCTTGTTGTAAACGTGTCGCTCGCTCTCCGAGAACGGATAACTTGCGTCGCTCTCTTCCATTCTCTCTCCCTGGAAAAGATCCGGAGTGAGACAATTCTGTGCAGACTTGTTTGAGCGTACCAATCATTGACGGCCAACTAAATACTCGTTTCTGATAAAATGAAAATGAATGAGTTGCTGACACATTGATTCTCGCTGTTTTGATTTGGTTGATTAGTTGCGGATTTTAAAGCTTGTTAGTTCTGGTTCCAGTTTTTGGAAATTCAGTAGTTCTAGTTGCACATTTTCAAAATCGAATTGTACAAGTCTTCCTGAAAATACCCGCAAAATCACCTTTTCCGGTTGAGAATGTCTACGAGACAATCGGGATCGAGTCGACGGCCTTCCGGCGAGCGACGTTGCCGCGTCCGGCACTGATTCCAGTGCTGCAGGGTCATTTGATGGTTGTCGTTTGAATCCAGCGGAACTGCGAGAGGAATCTTTGCGGAAAAAGCCAAATTCGTCCACTTGATCCGACTCGAGTTGCATTGAAGAAGTTGATCTGAAAACCGTACGTCCTCTGTAGCAGATTTGGACAGCTGCATACTTCGGCTTGTCTGATTAGACACATTACAGCAAAATGCCTGTCACCTAATCATAATCTAATTAGTGAAATGTTTCTATGCTCCCATATTAATTCCAAGTTCTGGTTTTCCTGAAACTTCTACAGAACTGTATCGTGCGAAGCGAGTCAAGCTTGCTGTCCAGACTAGAGGTCGACCGATATTGATTTTTACAGGCCGATACCGATACCAATATATCGGCACACTCACAAGGCCGATAACCGATATCATAGGCCGATATTAAGATGGAAGGAGCAGAGAACAATTTCACCAAAAATAATATATATTAGGCAAGATGGCACTTGTTCATGCCACAGAAAGCTGAACAACAAACGAGAAAACTGAAATTGAAAAGAATTATTGCTTAATTGTGAACATTCGTTGAAAATTGGGATAACCCAAAAAGCAAAACATGATACAGAATTGAAGATAGTCCAGAAAAGGTAGATTGTAATGCAGGAAGCATAGTTTCTCTGCATGCTCACCCAATTAAACTCGTCCTGCAAGGGTAAATCTGTCATATATCACCCTTTGCGTCGTCGATTTCTTGAGATTGAGAACACGGAGCATTGAATTTCCAATATTTTTGAATATTTTTTTAAATATAAAATATCGGCCGCAATGTCGGCCTTAATAGGCCCATATCGATAATCGGGAAAGCTCTAAATATCGGCCTCCATAATCGGCCATTTCGATAATCGGTCGACCTCTAGTACAGACACTTGCTATTCTTGTTCTCATGAAAATGAAATCTGAAACGAGTACAACGATACCAGTACTTGCGCCGGAATCAAGTTTTAATTCGAATGATTTTAGCTAACTTAATGTTTCAACAAAAATTATACTTCCTACTGGGGAAAGATTGAAACATCACAAAACGTCAAGTACTATGCCACTCGCGTTGGGGAAATCACATTTTCGTCAATGAGTGAAACCGAGCAGTGAGAGATGATTCTCTTGAGTACTGAAATGATACGCTCCTAGCCACTAAGACAGGGGTTCTCAACTTCTCTTGTATAACGGGCCGCATTTCAACAGCAAAAGACGCAGTGGGCCGCAGAACAATATCTCCTTGTATTTGAGGCCAAAAATTAAATTTAGGCTGCTGTAGCTTATTTACCAGCCGTATACAGGCATTTAGTACATTTTTATGCATTCAAAATCATTAATGGACAGCGTTCGTAAGTTTGCAATTGCTTTTTTTGGGAGAAGATGTATCCTACAGCGACGCAAGTAAATCCCTTCATGGAGCGTGCATTGCATTCGTTGCGAAATCGGTATATGCACCTTCAAACCCTTCAACCAGAGAACCGAACTATCTGTTTATGCGTGAGCGAGCAAGTATGAAATTACGGAAACTTTTTCGTTACAGAGGCCATTATCATTTTGAGCACTTTGGGCCGAGATACAAGTCGGTAAATACGGAATCAAGATGAAGAATATCGGTGTGGTGTAAAATGACCAATGCAGTCGAAACACCGTCATGAGTATCAAACAAACAAACGAACTTTGAACTCTCAGCCATATGAGAAGAAGATTTCTTTGTTTCAGCGATATTCCAAGCAATTCGAACGATGCGCGTCTGTAACGTCGTCGGCAATTGTAACAATGCTTCAAAATATGGATTGCTGGGCTTGACACCAAGCTAGCAATGTTTTTTTTCTAAGATCAGGTGATATGTATAACTTCTGAAATAACTGTCGTGATATAATTTTAAGCTACTGCGACTCGTTACGACAACTATTCTTCGACAAATATGACACATCGGTTTTAGATTTATATATCTGAGAAAGCAAATACATTGTTCCACGCAGAGTTACAATTACAAACCCAGTTTCCTCAGTATTATTTCCCGTTACTTGTTCTTGTTTCTATTCAAACCATTCGCGGTGAGTGAAACATACTCTTTAAAAGTGTACTACGAAGCGGGATTCTCTTGAACTAGAGTCTAGCCTAGTGGCTCCGAACCTTTTTCGACTCATCGCCCCCTCATCAATCTCGACATAAATTTTCGTCCCCATATTTACGTATACGGAAAATAGGACATATAATCGGGAGATTACTAAGGCCATTCTTAAGCGGTGGTAGGTGCTCGGAAAGTCGGTTTCCGCGTCTAGTCGCCCAGTCGCCACCTTCAATATTTTCGCCCCTTGTTTCTCAAAATCGACCACTGAGGGGCAATATCGCCCACGTTGGGAACCACTGGTCCAGCCGAATGCCGATTCAAGTAACAATCTAAACTCGAGCATATGGGCATGAGCATATACCAAGCAAGAATGAGTAATCAAACGAAACAGAGACGGTGCGATAAGAGAGCTAAGTAGCTAAATTAATCAGATACTGTGCCAGTAATAGTAATTGCGTAATGAAATATGTCGCGGGCCGTGGGTTGAGAACCCCTGCACTAAGAGGTTAATTCATCGACAAAAATGATAGTTTCGATACTATTCTCCACTGCGGAATCCTTGAAACCTCGATTGGCCGTGTCGCAGCATACGAAACATGTAGTGCAAAGCTACACACGTTACTGGACAGGACAGGTCTGTGAAGACGTGATCATAGTGCAACGAAATAGGTACGGTCGACACGATAGTGAATATCTTCATTGTGATGTAGAACTGGCAATGTACCGTCATTTTCCGAATATAGTGCGCCCCCATGTATAATACGCACCCTTAAAATGACGTATAAATGCTGGGAAAATGCCTGTACCCATGTATAGTACGCACCCTGCATTCGCAGTACATGAATAGTTGCGTTTTAGTACACGATTTTGTTCTGTTTTGTGATGTCACTGTCGAACAATCATGACATAACCATCGCTAATCATAATACAATCAACGGCATTGTCTCTAAACAAGAGTAGATAGTAGCCAAAGCCTGCGAGGTCGGCGACATATTCAAACTTTTCCAAACTTCATTGCCATGTTACGACGTTATAACGAGCGACATTCCAGTACTGGGCTTTGGCCAATCCTATTATAACGACGCTTCTAACCTGTAATCGTCATAGAAATCGTCAAAAATCATCTGCCCAGGTCTGGAGGAAGGTCTGAACGAAAGCTTGCTGGTTTTTCGCGACGTTCTTCCTGAAGGCTCTGCGCTCTGACTTCTTCTCAGAGTTCGATCGCTCGAACGGCTCGTACCGCGACCTGGTGATGCGATGATTGTTCCGTAGGGATGTTTGAATCAAATTTTACTGGCTGGTCAGGCTTGCACAACTAACCAATCTACTTCGTCGACAGTCAAGTAACTACTGGTTGTTTTGAGTTGTTTTAGTTGCGACTTTTGGAAAGTCACTAGTTCTAGTTCTCGTTGTAATTGCACATTTTGAAATACAGTAGTGTGTGTACATTAGGGTTGTTCAGAATTGACCGACTTTCAAAAAGTCTAGGTTTTCAGTCCGTTTCCCATGCCTTATACCAGGGGTTCTCAACTTTCCTTGCGTTGCGGGCCGCATTTTAACAGCAAAAAGCGCTGCGGGCCGCAGAACATTATTACCGTATATTTGTGGACTATACTATTATATTTAGGCTAATAGCCTATTTACCAGTCGTGTATGGGCATTTAGTTTGTATGCATTCTACAGCATAATGGACAGCGTTCGTAAGCTTTCAGTTGCTGTTTCTAGTGAGATTGTGTCATCTTCCGACAGAACAAGTAAATCCCTTCATGAAGCGTGTATTGCATTCGTTACCAAGTCGGCATGTGCACCTTCAAACCCTTGCACCAGAGAACTGAACTCTCTGTTTCAATGCGTGAGCGAGCAAGTATAAAACTACGGTAACTTTTTCTTTACAGACGCCATTGTCACTTTGGGCTCTCATTGATATGAGAAGAAGTCTCATGTCCAAGGTAATTTCTGAGCAAATCAATCAACCATTCTCATTTCCTTCCATGGCTGATGCCCGGCACCAATAGTTACAGAAGTCAGCTTTGTTAAGTTGATAGTGTTTGCTAGTCCCCTCTCGCCACGTTTGCCCAGTCAGCATTACGTCTAAAAATATATCCACTCTGATAGAATACCCCAATACAATTAGCGTTGCAATGTCCGTAGATTTTGTCCAATGCTAGGTTAAAGTAGTCTACGGGGCAACGTGTTTGAAAACACGCGACAAAAGATTAACTGACATTGCTGTTACTCTTCTTGTCACGGTTGAATCAGACAACCGCAGCTTCGAAATTTGTTAGGTGAAGTTGTCCTTGCTGCTAAATTCCAGAAACAGCGGAGATTCGCACAGTATAGTAACGTTTGGTTGGAGAAACACCTTTTCTAAGATTTCATGGGTTTAGCGATATACCAAGCAATTTTGAACCATGCGTTTTTAACGTCGCCGGCAATCTCAACAATGCCTCAAATACGGATTGCTTAGCCTAAGACCTAGCTAGCAACGCTTTTTTCTAAGATCAGGTGATATGTGTAACTCGAGATGGAACTGTCCGAAGACCTATTCAGAACAATAAGAATCTAAACTCGATCATATATCAAGAAACCAGAAAACATTGAAGAATGAGGATAAATCAAACGAAACAGAGACGGAGCCATAAGAGAGCTTTAGTAGCTAAATTGATACCGTATCCAACAATAATACTGTGACGGTAGTAATTGCGATCATATTGAAAGATCTCGCGGGCCACAGAAAAAGCGTCTGCGGGCCGCATGCGGCCCGCGGGTTGAGAACCCCTGCCTTATACCTTAAAAACAAATTCTGGCTACTTTTTTTTGTAATTCATCCCCTGCATCCGTGTGCATTTTGCCGTTTTTTCATGCACCAAAAAAATTCTTCGGAATTTGGGGATTCCCCCATTGTGAGTGACTCGAGAGCAATCGCATGTGTTCTCATTGACGTGAAGCGGATGTTCTAGCGTTAATGACACGCTAGGCGCTAGGCAGTGAAATGGGGATCATTAATTACTCGGGTGTTTTGCTGCTTTGTTGTTGAAGAACTGTGTTTACGATTGAGGTGCAGGACTTACCAGGTAGCTTTTTGGCTCATGCTGTTAGCGAGTCTAGCGCAGGATTAGTGATTATAGTATTGTAGCAGTATTGAATTATTCGATCTAATGGACCTGATACTCTTTCTTGTCTACTGGGATAGAAAACAAAGCTTGTAAATGTCTTTTCCAGTGACCGTGGAAAACAGCCAATCGGTTGCTCTGAATTTTATGTAATTTCCTAAGATAGCAATATACTGGTCGGAGCATTTCCAATTTAGGAATCATTATCTTCCAGAATCAATAACTGGATCGAATCCGACTATTCTTGCTCAAGTTGTGCAGTATGTGTTTGACCTTAGAGAACTGAAATGTTTCCAACTATTCTTTGTTGCTTGACTGAGTTGATGTATATTCATTTTTCTAGGATTAGCTCTAGTGCGAAATGTCTAAAAAAAAAGAAAATTGCCATCTAGTGATATAGTATCAAAGAAAACAAGAAGATCACGGTCGCAGACACAGCATTTCCTAGCTGCGCCATCTGAGGAAACATTAAGAGATCAAAGCTGCTTACTCTTAGGAAAGTTATGCAGTATGTGTTACACCCAAGAGAGCATTCATATGCGAAAAATGAACCAGTCAAGTTACACATCCAGGACGTAGGAGATGAAGTACGGTAATAGGTTTTTGGTTCCTGGCTGCCACAAAGACCATCACACAAGTCAATGCCATTGAAAGATTAGCGACAGTGTGAAAACAGAAACCAAATGGCTGTCACTAAAGGAAACTGCAGGCCAGCAATATGTATCAAGAAAACAAAGTCACTTTGAAGCCAAGTTGAGTAAGCTATGGGCATAGAGGAGCTCCTGACGCGATGACGACAATTGAAGCAAGTACACTTCTCTCCGACGATAAGAAACATGAATACAAAACATTTTATTAGGATCAAAGGGGTCCGTAATTAGCAACTATTGGTGGCAAAGATACAGTGTTGAAAGTGAAAACCATGCAACAAAAGAGACGGACCATGAGTGCGAGAGAGTGCACCAGCTTCAAGTAGCGAAGGTGAATTTACAGAGAGCTCTCTATATCTTCGCAAGTAGCTGACACTTCCCACAGCAGTGATTTTGAAGTGGCGCAGTCGACATCGGGTCATTCCTTTAAATTTGTGACTCTAAAAGAGCCTGTAAACCTGTTCAACGACAAAGACATATGCCAGGTTTCTGATCGCTTGAAAGTCAGCGATAATGCTGCTACCATGATAACTACAGCACTGATTAAAGCTTGCGATGGTGACCCTAATGACTTTCATCTTTCAAGATCTGGAACCTATCAACGGCGCATTGCAAATCGTTTTAAAATTTCCGAGTTGATTGTTGAAAAAATAGCAAACGATCCACCAAAGCACATCTCATTGCACTGGAATGGAAAGCTCACTAGGAGTCGTTTAGGAGAGCAATTTGAGGCCTTGGCAGTGCTGGCATCGTCTGCGTGTTCCAACGCATTTGAGAAGGGCAAACTTCTTGGCATTCGAACTCTTGAGAGTGCTACAGGAAATTACGGGCTGATCCGTCATTTGAACTGCTGGAACTTTATTATCTAACAAAAATGTCAGAGCTCTTGTGTTTGACACAACATCCTCAAACAATGGAAAAAATAAAGGTGCTGTTCTGGTACTTGAAGAATTGATAAACCGGAAAGTTTTCTACAGTGCTTGTCGCCATCATATTCATGAACTAGTCATCCGGGAGATCTGGAAGTGAAGTGAAGGCCCTGAAAACACAGATTTTAATACCTTCCAAGAAGTGGAAAGATATTGATCAATTAAGAAGCTCTAAAACACTTCAGTTTGATGAAGGCAGCGGATTGGCGATGAAAGCTGATGAAGCAAAGCAAGAAACAATTCCACTGATTAAGCCATATAATGGAAAGCAGAAAGAATTCTTGATAAGAGATGAATACAGAGACTGTGCAACAGGCGCCTTGGTGATTTTAGAAGGCCAATATGTTGATAATCGTTTTCGCAAGCCTGGTGCTACTAATATCACTGGATGGACGAGTCAAAAAGTGTTCATGTGGAGTGAGCAAATGGGCTATTCTGAAGAGTTCATTAGAAAGTTGGTATGAACAAATATTGCCCAGTTTTATGTCTCAGCTTGAAAACTGGTATTGCATGTGACGCACAGAGTAATGATCTCAAATTCCTTCATGACATGACGGACTTTACATCATG
>ATSW01074029.1:0-10498 GCA_000444245.1 Botryllus schlosseri
TGTTGTTAGACGATACACAAACTCCTTTTGTGGACACAGCTTTGGCTGGTGTATTTTGATAAAAATCGACTCCAAGGCACACAAATGACAGTGTAAACGGCCTCTACCAACCACGCAAAATATGCCGTCTCGATAATTTTTCGCGCAAGCGGGATTATCCAACAGATGTTTGCCAATGGCAGGATTTATGGCCTTTGATTGTTCAGAATCAAGCTTGAGCGGATGAGTCAAGGGCGAGCTTTTCACCAAGCGATTTCAAACCAAAGAAGCCAGCAAAAAATACACATGGAGAAAACCAGTTTTGTAATAGCAGAAATATATCATTGTTGCTTATCTATGTCGATCGCACCAAAGCGTACACCGACCTTATTTGCCCGACAGGTTGAGAAGTCCACACGGCAGTGTGATTCCTACCAGCTGCCACCTGGCTGATGTTCATACCGGACAATTCGGTGCAGATGACAGGTTCCTTAACGTGGTCGTGATGACCAAGTCCAAGCTGAATAGAAAAATATAGGTTTTCACCATGTGTTACATTTTCAAGGACGGGGGCATGCTATTGAAACTTGGTCAAACTAGCGCAGCGATACTACAGTACAGGCGGTTATGACTAGAGCCCCACTGATTCAAAATAGAAATGAAATATAGCGTGCATGCAATAAAACTCAAGGAAACGCTACCACGCATACCTGGCCGTCACTGTTCGAACCCCAAACAAAAACCAAATGGTCCGACGTCAGAGCGATGGTATGGTCTGCGCCGGTGGCAATGTCCACCACTTTGTGATCTCGGAGCGCCGGGACCATTACCGGCACCATCACTGTGGGCCTTGGTCTTATCGTGCTGTCAGGCTGACCGATGAAGCCATCTGAACGAAATTGAAGAAAAACAAGTATTACAGAGGTGCGACGTGGGAAAAATTTTGTGGCTTTTCCACACTAATTGCAGTGACGCTTATTGCTTACTTAACAAAAAAGCATTAAACTGATGGAGAATTATTTCATGGGGCTATCTAACAGTGAGAATTTAATTTCTAGTAATAGATATTGGAACTCAACAAGGCATGAAATTCCGCACTAATCTCTGCATGCAGTTGTGTCGACATTACTATTGGTAATCCAAGTGGTAATCCAGTCCGGGAACATGGCTCCAGTGATAATCTCCTGCTTTGAGACAGAGGGATCACGAAAAAGTTTGGTATCCAATAGTGTTAAATGTACTGTAGAAGTGAAATTATTTTCCTTGCGGTCGCATAAAAGGTATATATTCCATCATTCCACATCAGCCCTACACTGATGAGGTTATAATTAGGGCTGTATCACTAGCTCACTCGACTTAGCCCAACCTTAATTATGACATGATTACAGAGATGACCCGAACATACAGCCATAGCAGATACCATCTGACCTAAGTTACTGCAGGTAAATGGTCCAGCACACTGTAAATACTGTTATCACGTCTATGAGCTTTGGAATTGTCTAAGATTAGATTGGATTGCTAATCATTAGGGCATCTAAACTCACGAGAAAGTTGCACTTAATTTTAACGAAAGTTGCAGTATAAAGTTTCGTTTATAATTTTTGTTGAATTATTAGGGTATGAGATACTCGAAAGGTTCGGTTGTATAAACTGCTTCCTGCATAGCTGCCAAATTTGTTACTTTGCCACTCCACGGACGGTCGGCCGACTAACGAGATCTCGAAAAATTACATTTTTCACCGGTACACATCAAGAAAATTGGGCAATGCGGGAATAATTTCCCCCAAAAAAGACAAACAGCATAGCGATAATGCCTCCGCCTAAAACAAGTCAAATAACACACCCCAAACCCCCTAGGTCTGCAATGTTGACCGAAGGCGTTGCAGAAAAATTCACTCTTAGCGACTTTAACCAATCAATAGCCTGAAAAAGGTGACCCAGTGAAAATGTAATTTTCGGCGGTCTCGCCTGGGCGTTGGTGAAACGGGAAACTATATCAAATTTAAACGACAGAATTATTATATTGATCTATTTACATATTGTTCGGACACGGTTGTGCTGGGCAGGGGTAGTTGAACATCTTGCTTGCAAGCCATTGTGTCGTAGATAACAGTCAGATGCAGCAAACTCATCATGTAGCGCATTGTTATCCAAATCAAAGAAAATAAAACCATACTAGAAATAGTTTATAGCTTGTTTTTAAATCACTCCTTTACATTTTCATGCAATATTTGATAAAAGTTGCAGTAAAAATTAGTATGATAAATGGAGAAAGTTGCAATATAAAATCCCTCCAAGCAGCTTAAAACATCATAATACATAGATTCTGAGTGTCTAGGAAGCTGTCGGAAGCTGTAAAAAAATTTGCAAAAGTTGCAAAAACTTGCCCTACTAATCATTGACACCACCCATGATAGGAAATATCTGGAGGTTGAAATGAATAAAGTATCATTTAAATGGATCTCTTACCTTGTCCACATGTAAAAACGCGGCCACATTTCGTCAAAAAGACAGAGAATTTCGCAGAGGCACACACTTTGGCGATCGTGACACCACTCAGCGCTTCTATCCTGGTCGGTTCCATTTTCAAAGACGTGCAACCCTGACCGAGTTTGCCGAATTCTCCATCACCAAACGACCACACTGTCTCGCCATCCTGAGACACTGCCAGCGTGTGATTCATGCCGCACGACACCTGAAACGTATAATTCAAACACAATTCAATGTCTGTGTAAGATATTGCCTGTGTAGTAGTCATTAATCAGATAGAGCACTGACTCTCACCTTTCCAATCGGGCATCCTCTCAGCGCGGCCACTCTTTCCGGCACTTTTTTGTTAGCAGTAGTCCCGTGCCCCAAACGGCCGAAATCTCCGTACCCGAACGTGAGCAACTTTCCATCCGAGGTAATCACCGCTGAATGCTTATAACCGCACGCCACCTGAAATTATAGTCGACAGAATGCAAGAGGTGGTCTTTACTTCCTTGGAAATCGCCAGGGTTGGAATGACTCGACTCGAGTCACGACTGCACTTGTGCTTGCAAGACAAAACCAAACCAAGAATACATACATTTTTACTTCCTTATAAATCGCTACTCCTACATACACCAGAGTAGATGAGTGTTTTACTTCTCTTTTTATTATACTTTTACATCTACCAGAGTAGGCCTACCAAGTGTGGCTAGTTTGACCATCTCTGCAAAATAAAAAATTGCTTCAATAACCTGCACTACGGATTCTCCACGCAATGCTTCGATTTGTCTCGGTCGACGTTGTCTGTCACTGTTCCCGTGTCCCAGCTTGCCGTAGTCTCCGTCTCCCCAAGAGAACACTTCCCCTGACTCGGTCAAAGCCAGCGAATGACCGTCGCTGCCCACAGACGTGGCCAGTTGTGTCACCACAAAGCCTGAATACAAAAATTTTGATTACACGACGGCAATTTGTAAGAACACCTGTTTGAATTAACCTTAGATTTGGGCAAAATCAAGTATCTCAGTTATTTGACTCTGGATTGAGCAGTAGGGTTTGAGTCACCTTATTGAGCGTCACGCATTATGATCACAAGAGTATCAATGATGAATTTTAAATATGGAAAATAGGGCTGTTCAAAAATCACTTTTTTTCAAATCTCACTGGCTAGGCTACTTGATAAAATTAACAGGCTGTTCAGAAAAACACTGTACACTAATTTTGGCACGAATAATTTCTATTAAATGAATCCGAACTTATTTCTTATGTAGCAAGGCTTCTACGGCTTGGAATTGAGCGAGATTTGGTGCGCAATGATTTTTTTAGGGAAATAACAATTTCATCAAGTAGCCAAGAAAATTTGAAAAAAATTTATATCAATTTATATTAAATAAATTCAGACTTATTTGTTATACAGCAATTTTTCTACTGGTTGAAATTGAGCCAAATTTGGTATGCAGCGTTTTTTAGGCCAACTAACAATTTTATCAAGTAGTCAGGAGAATTCGAATTTTTTTCAACAGCCCCGATGTACATTTTAGGTGATCACATAGAATATAATCACAGTCCTGCATCACATTAAAGATTATTCGGTATTCTTTCTGACGATACGTATTTCATTGCGCTTTATGACAATGCTGTGGGTTGATCACAACTTCCCAGATACGCTATTTGGATTAACTAGATAGCTTTCTGAGACATGTTTCGTATGCTGCGATATGACCAATCGAGGTTTACAGTCTTCTACAGTGGAAAATAGTATTGAAACTATTAATTCGTTGTTGAATTAACTCTGCGTGACAATAAGCTTATCATTTCATCTCTCATTGCTCGACTAGAATCATTGTGCCAAGCGTCGGTTACCTTGCAGCGAAGTTATGACCGAGAGTGTGTTTAAATCATCGGAATTTCCTTGCCCAAGTCGGCCGTAGCTTCCTTCGCCGCACGCGGATACACTACCGTTGCTTTGGATGATGAAAGTACAATTTTGGCCGCATACCACCTGTCAGATACAAAATAAATACTTTTACATGAGGGGTCACACGCACGCGGGCCCACAATGTCATATAGTCTTCTGCACACGTTAGATTTGAGACAGCAACGCACGACCAACCTCTTGCGCCAGAGCGAACGAGTCTGCTTTCTTGAACACGTTCGCAGATGAGCCCACTTCGGCGATTTGCCCGTTCCTGCCGCCCCCGGTAAGGTAACAATCGCACCGACCACCAGGCTGCCAATCTTCAGGATGCAGGACGGCCCATTCCATGACCTGCCCGTCCATTTTCAGCGACCAGCGTCGGTTGTCCTATGGCAATCAAAAATCGGAACGTTAAGGTTAGGTATAGATAATTGTCAGAATATATTTTCATCAGATCAAGACACACACAAGTAATCTCAAAAAATATGTATACCAACCCTGTAGCTGAGTCTCGGGGTTATTTTGCTCGAGGTAGGAACGTCTTTATCGCTATCGTCAGCGTAACCCGAAAAGTCCTCGTCCAATAAACTCTCAGCTTCAAATCCTTTATGAAAAGGCTTGCGGTGATGCAGGGAGTTGACCATCTCGGTGAACATCTCCACGTCCGCGAGCCAAGCCCAGTTCTCCAGCAGGTCGAGTTTGTCAGGAGTCTGTCGTGAGTAAAATACTAAATGAAAGACACCCTTCAAGTTACAGAACCTAAATATATAACTGAATAATATATTCATTTTGACATAAACCCGAATATTTTCGGCCGAAACTCGTCAAGAGTAATTGTCACCAACTAGTACAGTGTCAGCCCAAAGTATTTGGGTTATATCGATGTATTGTTCAATTGTAGGTTGTATTAAATTGTAGCAGCTAAGGCACCAGCGAGGTGAAAACTTTGTAATTGAGCACGATTAGCTACATTGATTCGACGTATATCATCATGGAAATAAATCAAATTGATCGCAAATGGGTTTGGCATATCATCTCTTGGGTTCGTGGACATGAGAGCATGGGGCAGGTACGAAGTGGGTTAATGTCGGGATTGTGGGTAGGATTAGTTCTGGGTTTATAAAGTCACATGCTCAAGTGTGCGACAACCTACGGAGTTGTAACAATATAGCTTGAGGCGGGGGTTCTCAACCGGGGGTCCGCGAAACCTCCAAATTTACAAAATGGTTATTAACCCAATTAGTATTATTTTCATTAGAGAAATGACGAGACAGTTTCGCTTCATAAATGATAAAACTTCAGGACGGAACGGCAGAATGGAGGTATGCGATGAAATATTCTACAGCGCAAACTAATTTTAATTACCAATAGCCCAGTGATATTAACACATATCGCCGTTTACAGATGTTTTGTTGAGATTTAGGAAAAATTCTGTTTGAAAAAAAATTGATTATCTCCTGCGAAATGGATAACCGCCATTCCAGAATAACTTCAAGATGAGGATTTTCGGCACTCGTTCATATCAAATTGACGGATTTTAAAATCAAAATCGTGTATTTCAAGAAATGAAGCTACAGAATTCGCGTTGAAATGAGAAAAGTCTTCCCAATTTCTACACAAACAGTACGATGATATTTTCCAGAAAAGTCATTTCGTTGCTGTTTATCACTATCCTACAGTCAATATTTGCACAAAACAGACGACGGTCACACAATAATTGAGCTAAAATTTGAACTGAAATTTGAGGGAACATGACAGTCCAAAGGGGGCCCGCGGAGACAAAAAGGCTGAGAACCACTGGCTTAAGTGGAGACCAGTCGTAGAACAGTTTTACAGACTATTGGCGGGGCAATGTTGGAAACCACTATAAACCATTACGGTTCAATAACTGCCGCAGAAACAGTCGTTAACACACCAGTTAAACTTCAGACATCTGCGCAGCATTCAACATTTAGTCAGGTCCAGTTTGAAATCCTTTTAACACAGCCATAAAAGTTTAAGGATTACCTCGGCTGTTTGAGGATTAGTTCTATACGCGATGGTAGAGGTCAGGTCCAGTCCCATGCAGAGCGCCACCATCGAATGTACGAACGGAGAATGCACCAGTTGATTTCCGTTGTCAATATCAGCCTGTAGAAGTACAAACGTATAGCCAATTGCGCATTGTCACTATGCACTATAGGAATGGAATTGGAACAAAAATAGTTACCTTTTCATAATTGTACTGCTCAAGCAAGATGTCCGGCAGATAGTTCATGGCCATCTGAAAACAGTCTGAAGAGGCAGCCCCGTGCACCAGACCTTGTCTGCACAGAGACATTCGCACTTGCGACAGCACTCCAAATTGATTCATCCACGATTTAGGCGACATCTGAAAATTTTGCAGCATAGCAAATGGCAAAATCAAACACGCAATCGTGATGATAGAATTCATGTGACAAATAATAGTTTCTGATGTTGTCAATGTGGTATGTTCGCCTTTTAGCAATACATGCTAAGATATAACAACATCAACACAGGACCTTCAAGGTAGGCTACTTTTTACCGCTAGTACCTAGCACACCACAGAGAAAAGACACTATTTCATATCAGATCACAACGTTTCTTTGCGTAAATACATTAGTGGATCTTAGCTAGGTTGAAAATGTCTTGAGTGTTTACAAGAGGTCAAGACACACACCCTACCAATACCGCAGATTTCGATAAAATACTCGACATAATCTTTTTGAATTGTGTGAAATTCATGTTTTAATGGTTTTGTTCTTTTAACACTGTTGTTGATGTTCATTAGCGCACTGAGTATTCTATAATGATAATTTGCAACACGGCAGATTTTCGCTTTTTGTAATTCAACAAAAATCTGGGGTTCGATAGGTCAACGAGGGGAAGAACCACTGAAAAATATCTGATTATTTGCAAGGGATGTCCTCAGGAATGCAGTCTCAATCAAGGCCTGTAGCAGCATTGGGCTTTGCACAAAGAAAAACTTTCTCCTGTGAAAACAAAACAACTGGTCGCTAATCTTAGCCGGACCACAGTCAGAGAAATTTCATTACAGAAAAATGTCACAGCTAGGTGAAAACGTATAACCCAACACAAATTATTAGGGGCGACCAGAAAAGAAGCCCTAGCAACCCAGTGTTAACCTACGTGACTTGTCATAGAAATGTCATAGTTCAATTTTGACATGGGCAATCTACCAATGCCTAAACTTTTCAACTGCAAACACTGAAATATATCAAGCAGCCTCTGCCATATTATAGAGAGTTGACAAAGCATGACGAAAAGTATTTCAAATTTGAATTAATAAGCTGTATTACGCCAATTTGTGCACGATAATCGAAACAGGAAAACTTTACTAGGTAATAGAGTATAATAAAATCTACATTTGTCTCACGAATCTACCATTACCAGGAATACTCACTGACACAAGTAAAACGATATTACCACGTACCGTGATGGCAATTATTTCTTTGGAATTACGCACACCAACGCCCAGAGTCTCGTCGCCGATCCATTGCAAGCACCCGATCGGACTGTCCTGCTGATTGCTTTGCAGCACGGATCCGTTCTGAAGTGAAACAGTACAAAATAATGAATGTATTCGGTTTATTCCTCGTAATAACGATGAAAATATATAAAGTATATCAACAAGAAGCTAACGCATGAATGAGGGCTTGTAACTTGGAAGAATGGTAAAGTCACCACATTATTGGTATTACGTCTGTCAGTCCTGATACTTGGTAAATAGAGACAGAAACTGTTAAGACTGAGGAAAATTACTATATTAGGAATGCGAGCCATTCTTTATCACACGAGCAGAGTTGAAGAAATTGGGTGGAATATGATTGAACTCAAAACGGAACAGTGAACATAATGACTTGGACTCGGACTTGACGCTCTATTAGCTGACTAAGACTCTGATTTCACTCGGCGGTGAATTAAAAAGGTCTCGACTTGACTCGAGTCAAAACTAAAAAAGTGAGATTGACTTGTGACTTGGTTACAGCCCTGGCTAAAATCCACCTTTACGCATAACATTGAAAAACATAATCTTACGTGCATGGACCAAATATTCATCCAACCGTTTTTGCATCCGCTGCTCAGAACCAACGAGCTGTCGTGAAACGCCAGGCACGTGACCGGGCTGGAATGGCCGCGCAGCGTGAATACGTGAGCCGCCGTTGACAAACTCTCCAAGCCTGAATAAAATATTTCACTACCGATATATCACATCAAATAGCGTTGTTAAAAATAAGTCTTTTCCCAAATTTAAGTCTCTCAAAATGAAGAAATTGCTAGGTCGCCAAGTTTCGTCGGCGGTACAAAAGATACATACAGATATTAAACATCACTTTGTAATCTATGGTTGTTGGTTTCTTTCCTATTCATGGTCACTGACTTCAGTGCGGAACGTACACAATTTAATAAGATATTGAAATAAACTGGAATATTTTCGACTGACACTAGTCAGGGGTAATTGTCAGCAACTAGCGCAGAATTGAAAAGAGCATTGTACATCAACGACCGCACCAAGAGATACGGCATTGCAGGCGTGCTGCGATATTAATTTACAAGGTTATTTTGAAATTCTCAACTAGTTGTTTGATGATTACCACTGATGGGTAGCAGCAAAAAATATTTGGGTTCATTTGAATCAATACTCATATTTTAATTCAAATCAATACATTTTATTATTTAATTGTGAGCTGAAGTTCTGTTTCTCCAACAATCTTTGCAGCGTGCAATGTATTTCATTTACGATTGATGTCACCATCGTTTTATCTGGGCTGTCCCAATGAAACACTCAATTTCCAGATCATCAGCGTCTTAATCTTTATTGATTAGCAATATCTTAATCCAAACACTATGACGGGCAGAACTTAAAATGAAATAAAATGAGAAAATTGACCACAGTGAGGCTGTAATTGAGTCAAATTTGGTGTAAACCGTTATTTTGAGAAAAAAGTGACTCTTCAAAAATCCTAATAACTAATGAATCAATCATACCTATTGCCGAAGACGCACTCGTGCATAGCTTGGCGGGCATGTTCGCCACGCCGTATTGCGCCGAACGGTTTGTGATGGTGTCAGAAACGGCCGGTATCAAGTCCTGGTCCCCGTACTCGTCACTCGACTTGCTCGACACAGACCAAACGTGGATGGTCCCGTCCAAGCATCCGCTACAGTAGAAAGGTTGATTGTAAGCGCTGTTTTTATGTGTGGTTGTTAGGAGGAGAGAAAATCTCTATGATATGTGGAAAGGTTACTAAAACTTCCGATACTTTTATCAAATTCGAAACTTTCCGGATAAGGGTGGAGTGAAAAATACAAACATCACAATTTCAAAAATTGTGGATATAGGCCTATGGTCCCAAATATCAAATGAAACACTTCTATAATAATTTCAGGTTCCTGCGTACAGAACGTACGGGAAAAAAATTGCAAGGAAATTATTGAATTTTCAAGTAAAAAAATTATAAGAATAATCATCATATGCATCAGTGCTAAATTTTACTTGAAAAATCAGTAATTTGCTTGTAACTTTTTTTCTGCACGTTTTTAAGACAAAGTTTTATGGAAATGAGATGTAAACCTGTCGCTTCAACGGCTTTTAAGCCCAAAACTAGCTTTCTAGCATAAGCGGTTATCAAAATATGACAAAATTTGCCGTTTTTTTTCTGTGATAATTGCACGGTCACTGGGGTGTGCAGGAACCTGAAATCGTGATGGAAGTATTGCTTTGATATTTGGGGCCTTATAACACTTTTTGAAATCCAAATTTTTTGATTTCGTCATTTATAGACTGTACTGAGTTGATGAAAATAACTCTAAACAAGCCAGATATATATGGTAGTAATGGAACAAATGAGCAGGGTAGCATCAAAATCAATTCACGAAAATATTGGTTTTGAAAATTGCTACTCCAATACCCGGGTGATTAGATTTTAATTTCTGTAATATAATTAGAGTATCAGTTATCGTGACGTCATAGCGGAATGAACCACAAAGAAAATACCCCAGTTACATGATATCAAATAGTTTTGGTCATGATTAAATGCCAGTACTGTTCAACTGATTTCTCTAACAAACATTTTTAGTTCTCGATTGGCATGGAATCACAGTAGTGAC
>ATSW01074059.1:0-10030 GCA_000444245.1 Botryllus schlosseri
CCGCTGCTCACCGTAAATACAATTTTATACAATCCAGAATTGCAAAAAATTTTTTTTTCTCGTTTCATGCTGACGACTTCATATTTTGTGATACGATTGTTGATATACAATGATCTTTCCAATTCTCTACTAGTTGCTGACGATTAGCCCTGACGAGTGTCAGCCGAAAATATTCCGGCTCATTTTGTTATGAATATACTGTTCGCAGACGTATATAATATATTTCACAATTGACTTGTTTGCTTATATTACAGACTAATCAAGTTTCAACAAATTGAAAATATTATACCACAGACCATTTCCAGGTTATGCAATAGAAATGCATCCGATACCGTAGTATAATTTTGGAACATTCAGCAGCAGTAGGCCTGCTACTAAAATACCATATAATAAACAGCTCTCACCCTTATTACCGCCGCCGAACTAGGGTGTCTAGGCGAAGAGGGAATCTGTAAAGCAAGTAGCCACATTTCAACAAAATGATATATTTCTGGAAGTATTAACCTACTTACAGCTGGAATGCTTTGAATATAATGCGAGACCCTCTCTTCAGTCAATTGCCTTCCCGGGAGGGCTGGCATGCTCTGCAAAAAATACAACCATGCAATGTTAAATCAAGATGGTTCTTGACAGCTTAACTGTGACTTATCAGTGCAGACCAATGAACAATTGGGCTGGATGGACAAGGGGCGCATCTTTCCAAAATGATACAAAAGGTATTTCAAAGGATCAGCTCCTAAGGGAATCCCAGTATTGAGTGACGAATTAAAAAGAGAGAACAAACAACTGGTTGCTGTAGCCACACATATAATATCTTCTTTGTTAAGGAAGTCCTTAAACGAGTTGAAACCTCTGAGCAAGCATGGATAATGCTAGTAATAACACTGTAAAAGCACAGTATATTCACTCCACCACTTGATTCTCCACTTGTGTATCAGTGAGTAAGCAGGAAGTATAAAATTCAATTGAATCTCAGCACTTGATGTTCTATAGTAGGATGTGAGTCACGCTGTGTGGTAGCAAATCTTTGCATCATGGACAGGCAACCACCATTACAAAATCAGATAGCAAAAACGATTCACATATCGATATCAGTTACCAAATGAGAAATAGTACAATTGAATCTTCTCCTTGGACCACAAAGAAAAAATAAATCAATATCAGTTTTTGACTATTACAGTGGTTTTCATGTCAGTGTCTGGGTATTTTAGAGAACGGTTTTATCAGAGTTCTTTTCTCATGGGCAGTTGGAGCATATGCTGGAATGAACCGTGGATGTAACTCAATGGTCCGAAACTGTGTGATTTGATATAGCACATTTCAATGCTACAATATTGAACATGAAGTGAAACAAATATGCTGTCAAAGTCACACTTGAATTGAGGATGAAAATTGATCTTGGCGTCTCTGTATTAAAATTGTGCTCTTTTTAGAAACAAAAAAAATGAATACGGTAGATCCCTACAGCCTAAAATCGCAAAATGCCACCAATCAGTATATGCCGCCAGTACAGAAATTTGTGATGCAATTTCACAAATCCCGTCAACATAACCAAATCCTTACCGCATGGGGTCCATGTCTTGCGACCGAGTGTGGTTTCGTGGACTCTTCCGGCGTTTGGGTCAGAGGCCTTACCCCGCTTGTGCCTGCCAATATA
Organism: Botryllus schlosseri; assembly: GCA_000444245.1. Taxonomy (NCBI): domain Eukaryota; kingdom Metazoa; phylum Chordata; class Ascidiacea; order Stolidobranchia; family Styelidae; genus Botryllus; species Botryllus schlosseri. Next base: position 1,658 of record ATSW01074059.1, read on the forward strand.
ACTCAAATTGTGATACAAGACTCGAGACAACAGTACAGGGAATGGTATATTTCGATCTAGTAGTAATGCATATTACTGCTAAATACCGTAATTCCGATTATAGTATGCCCCAATGTATAATACGCACCCTGCATTCGCAGTACATGGATAGTTATGTTTTAGCATTCGATGTCATTCTGTTTTGCTGTGTTACTGTTCAACAATCATGACATAACTATCGCTAATCACTATGCACTTAGCGGCATTGTCTCTAAACGATAGTAGATAGCAGCCAAAGCCTGCGACGCGATAGTTCAGGCCAGCGACCTCTTGCACGCGAGGACTATTACAGATGCAATTGCTCAGGCCAACGATTATGTCGTGCGCATCAGGCCTGTTGAAGATGTGGCTGTAGTGTTTAGACCAGTGATTACATCTTGCGCACATGGCGTGTCGTATATGCGATTGTTCAGGCCTGTCGTTGATGCTATGAATTAGTGAGGATTGTCTCGCACGCAGCAATTGATGACCTAATTTCGCTCGCGTACAAACAACAAACCAACTAAGCTGGAGTTCGCTTGCTGTTGTGTAGCGCGGACGCTAATTGGCAGGGTTTAACACTTGATTATATGAATTCCGAGGGGGGGCATAATGGCTGAATGTGATGCACGATGAAAACAAACATGAAGAAAGGTGTGATTTCAAGTTATATTTCGAGGAAGATTTTTTTCAAGGCTTGTTGTACCCTTGCATAATACGCACCCGCACCCCGGATTTTCGGACAAAAAACTGAGAAAATTTTGCGCATTATACATGGAAAAATACGGTACAATGAATCAGGAAATGCAAAACACATCAATACGTCACCAGCCATTACTAGTCACAGCCAGTCATATTACGACAAAACACATGTTGTAATCGTAATCATGATAAACAGAATGACTTGTCAGATGAGACAGCATGAAAGAAGGTACATAGTACAAGTGATGGCAACAGCGGTACATATTTCAATCCACAAGGATACCTGAATAATTCACAAAATCACAAGCTGGAAAACTTTCCAGAGATTGAAACAAAGCATACAATTCCAATTACTCACGCAAAAGGAGTCGAAGATTTCATTTTCCATTTGTTTCAAGTGCCAGAAATAATACACTATCACATCACATCAATATACTTTAATTATCTTATCTGGCATGTTATACATGTGAGCCACTATGAAATAACTTCATGTCAGAGCGGAGCAATCGCCCGTCAGGAGATAAATTCAAATACTCAAGCTCCAGAACTAGATTTCTGGTTCAGACCACCGTATTCATAAGGGCATAGGTCAGCAAATCTTTTATGCGGTGAGTTAAAAATGATTGTCTAAACCTGAGTCTGAACACCTCCCTATTTACCAACCACTGGTTTTTAGAGAATATCGTTTGATTATCCTTGACTTGTTTGATTATGAGTATATTACAAGTAATGCCACTGCCACATTCCATCAATGGTTCCTATTGTGTTTGACAGAGGCCTGAGAAGTGCACTGTGGACTGTAGGATAAAAATAAAAATGCAAATCAAGCACATCCTGGAATTGGCCGGCTTCAATGCTAGCTGCACCATCAGCAGTTAGATATACAATATACTTAAGACAGCTTGAGGAAGTTGGCGAGTGCATAGCAGACTTTTCAATAATAGGAATGCTTTAACATAAAAGCACAGAGTGGGTTTTGCCTTGATGCAATACAGATTCTGCAAACCCATGCCAAAGTTAACTCAGCTACCGTATTCAATAAGACTTTGGCTTGAAATTGCATGCACTCTGTTGCTATGTCCCAATTCTTGTTTTAGTGAAATGCATTGCCAATAATAAGTCTCTTCCTGATGATGATGAGAGACATACCATCTATCGATCCTCTTACCTGGACGACTGTCCTTGATGAATCGACAAGATGGCTGATGAAATTTGCTGTCCGAAGGCACATCTCCACGCATCCACTGATTTACAACTTTGGAACATCTGCCAAAATTGTGCACATTAACTACAGTCAGGCACTTTTTCTTAGTAATTCGGTTTTCCCATGTAGCCGCCATAGCGGATCAGTGATCCGCATATTTTTGCTAAAATTTTACGCCGGACACTCTTCCTGCCACAAGGCAACCCAATTTTTCGGGCTCGGGGCCGGCAGGGTTTAGGGGGAAAAGCACCAATGTGATTTGAAGCCAGCCTGCGGATTACAAAGACTAGTACTCATGCACTAATGCAAGACACCAATGTAAAACAACATGTGGCCGTTCTTTAAAAGTGGAGATTATTGAATTGATTTCATTATTAAAACTAGGTCCTGTAGATCAGCAATTAGTTGATACCGGAGTCGAACAAAAATTGATTCGTTAATCACATTACAATTACGTTCTGTAATTGATCTACTTCAAATTCTGTAATATTTACCGGTACTGTTTAAATTACTTTTCAAATATATTCCACATCCACAGTTACAACACAAGGGTTAAAATGAAATGTAATTTCATAACCCAACTGCAGTTAGGCTACTTTAACTCTGGTTCATACCAAAACAAGTCTTACATAAATTCACATGGTACCCAACTTATTATAGACTATTTCTCAAGTATTTAATAAATGATAGGTACCGGTACTCTAGTGATTATTAAAATAAAAAAGTCCAAGTAACAGATTATAGGAAAAGAGAGTTACATATAATACCAAAACTTGATCTTCGCCTCAAGAAATATATGTGATGCAATCAATACTTACCCTATGCAAGTTACCCTATGTACAGAAGTTGGACGACGAGGCGTGTAGAAAAAACCAGCTTTTGCTAAATGAATAACATTCACATTGTGTGGAAGTGGGTATTCTTCAAAGCTTTCTATACGTTCCCCCTGGTCCTCAAATGCTAGAAAAAATGGTATATCACCAGATCACGTTTCTTGTACGGCAACGAATTTTAAAAAATATATAGGCTACTATATTTTTGCTTTAAAAGAAGTTTCAGTATCCGATTACGACCAACTGATTTCATATGCAGATCCAGCAACGGCAGCATATATGCCTGGTAATATTATACAGTCTAATATTCATTCAAATGTAGGCTTACATGAATCAGCAGTTTCGCATACACGTTGTCAGTTTGAAGACTCTCCATTGGATACAATTAATCTGGCATGAGTGCAATACAGTAATAATCCTATCTTGCGATTCCATCTCCACTAGTTAGCAGTGGTTCCCAATTTGGGCGAGGAACGGGGCGAGGGCGAGTAGGGGGCAAAAATGTTAGAACGTCCAGTGATATATATATATATATATATTTAACACGACGAAGAGTAAATAAAAGGTTGGGAACCACTGAGGCGGACCAAGGAAATATTGCCAAGTTTTAGCTAAGTCTTAAAGTGATATCATAATAACGCACTGAAAACTTATCGTATATTGAATCAGAATGTATCAACATGAAAAGACAATATATTGATCCGAGTTTTTCTATGTAACAGAGCCCAGGTTTAAATGCAGTACTTCTTCGATAAACGCACCACAACATTAACACTGCTTAACATGACACTTACTCTGTGCAGATTACAGAGCCTAGTTGAGTACATGATGACAGAGGGGGTGATACCTGAGTCAACTGTATTCTGATTAACTGAGGTATCCCGCCCGCATCTCGTCAGTATGAGACAGGATATTGTTCGGAGACGACGATGTGCATTGACATAATTCCATTGGGAGCAACATTAAATAGTATTTTTGTGATCACAGCTCACAGATAACACTTTTTGATGTAATGCGTGTAGGCCTACAGCAAAAGTTACATAATCGATACACAGCACATCTCAATACTTTACTGACAGTAAACATTAGCGATCTCCAAGATGGGAGTATGCTCGCATGGGTTAGTTTACAAACTATTTCTCTTACCAGCACGTTCATCAGTAGGTTGAATAATTAGATTCTTTGTACTGGTACGCCCTGATCCACTATTGCTGGTGTTATCTTCCACTCGTGTTGTCGACATTACACTTTACGCTTCTTACTTGACTTATGATGCAGTATCGTTTTCCTTATCACTGGTATTGAATATTCTACTTTCATAGCTCCGGAATCCTTCAGTTCCATCATTCCATGATTTTGAAGCCACATAAATTAGACCCTAATTTATTTATTCGCTTATAAAGATATCTGTAAGAATAGATATACCGTAACATAAAGAAATGATGCATACCATGGGTATTCCCAAACCCACTTCATGCATAACGCCTAATACAAAATCTGTCACACGGCACATCATCTCTATTATTGTAAAACCGGGTACAACCGCAATAACACAGACATTTCCGGTCACAATTACACTGAAATATTTGTCATGAAATTCTGTCTGTCACGTTTCTGTCATCGTGACATCTGATTTTCAATATCCCTGCATGAGTAGCCTACTAAACAGGGTACTAATATAGGGAAGCAAAGTCGCTCAACAAATATTATCGCCAAACATCACGATGTGAGTCTCTGAGTCATTCAACGTTACAGTCGCGATGACACCACTGTGTGGGAGTGTTACCATAGAGTGTCCTAAATGGTGTCGACACACGCAAATCTCACGGCTCAATGAAATAGGTCGACGTCATACTTTACATTTGGTCAAAGGCAAATTGATGGTGATTTTTGACCGGCATACCGAGCATTAAATTTGATGAAACAGGTATCAATCGGAAGCTGACGCCGTACTGCTTGCGAAGATATAAATTTTATTCATTGCCGTGAGATTTGCTTGTGTCGATACCATATAGGGCACTATGGTTTTACACTCTCACACTGCAATTGATCATCAACCAGCAACATCAGCAGACAGTGGTAGTATCGAATGTAAACAGTTGTTTACAGAATGTTTACATTCGATAGTGGTAGCGTCCGCCTGCAGAAAATCAGGGTTGTAACCAAGTCACCTTGTTCGGAGTCACGGGTCAATCTTACTTTGGTGGTTTTTACTCGAGTCAAGTCGAGTCATTTTCAATTCATCACCATTCCATCAATTCATCATCCAAGTCCAAGTCACCGTTTAAAGCCTCAAGTCGGAGTCATAGCGTTATGACTCGAGTCGAGTCCAAGTCATGTTCAACTCACGTTTTCAATCCTGAATTAGCCTATAGCTTATAGAGAATCAACGAATTCATTCTACATCCTATCTGATATAGAACCAACGAATTCACGTCTAAATACCAGCTGATAGAGAATCAACAGATGCATGTTTATGTAGACGTACAGTTTTTCTTTCACATTATCAGAGATTTTCGAATTTTATCGACCACCTCATGATATTGTTATATCGTGTAAAACAGGGGTTCTCAACCCGCGGCCCGCAGACGGTCCGCGACATATTTCATTATAAACGTAATTATTGCTGACACGGTATTGTAACAAATTAGTTTAGATACTTAGCTCTTTTATCGCACCGTCTCTGTTTCGTTTTATTACTCATTCATGAATGCAGTGGTTCTCAAACTGGGAAGCGCGCCCGTTGGGAGCGTGAAAGCATTTGAAGGGGGTGCGACGCTGCGGTCAACTGAAAAAAGTTTCGCACTGCGCGCAATTTATCTTCAATTCATAGTTGTGTCTCTGTGTATATATTCCGAGTATCATATTTGAGAATTCTCTCATCAACAGTCATAACCGTCCATGCCAGCAAACTAGCCGTTTGTAGCATTCTGATTGCATTTTGTTATATGACGATAAGGGGGCACGAAAGTATTCTCTATCAAAAAAGGCAGTGTGTCTGAAAAAGTTTGAGAACCACTGCTCCAATACCCAAGCGTTGGAGGTTTATCTAGGCTCCTCCTCGCCACCTCATCCGCGCAAGCGGTGTCTTACAAGAAGCCTAGAAGTGGGCTGTGCAAAAAGTCGGCTGTTACGGAATAAGTATGAGGAATATCGGCCTGGTGTAAATGACCATAGTAGCCGACAAACACCATGAATACCACAACTATACTATCTTCTTTACTTTCATTCAGTGTGCATGCCGCCTCTTTACATCGCCTAGGCCAAGGTGGGTGTCCGATTCTATAGACAACTCCTATAGTCGCTTCGACATCTTCCTTTCTCTTCATTGTATCGCATTTTTTGTGGTGCATTGAACTGATAAAATTGCTAATAAACCAATGATGAATAATGAATGACAACAACACTGCTTTAATGTGCTCTCGTTTCTTGATATATGCTCGACTTCAGATTATTATTGTTTTGAATCGGTATTCTGCTGGACCCTGGTTCAAGAGAATCCCGCTACGTAGTAGGCCTGCACTTTTTAAGAGAGTTTGACTCACCGCAAACGGTTGTTGAGATTGCCGACGACGTTACAGACGCATCGTTCAAAATTACTTCGAATATCGCTAAATCCAAGAAATCTGCTACAGAAGGTGCGATTTCAATAAGACCTTAACATACTGTGCAAATATTTTCTGTTTCCAGAACGCAGCGGCAAGGACACTATCACCTGACAAATTTCGAAGATACATTCGTCTGATTCAATCGTGTCCAGAGGAGTAACATCAATGTCAGTCGGTCGCATGTTCTGAAACACGTTGCCGCGTAGCCTGCTTTAACCCAACCTTGGACAAATCCACCAACATTGCATAACTAATTATCTGGTTGAATTTTATCAGAGTGGACATATATGCAGAGGAAATGCTGTCTGGGAAAACGTGGGACCAGCGAAAAATATCAACTTGACAAAGCTAACTTCTGTAACTGTTGATGCAGGGCCCCAGGCATGGAAGGAAAGGAGAATGGTTGATAGGTTTGCTCAAAAATGACCCCGAACGCCAGACTTCCTCTCATATCGCTCAGAGCTCAGTGTGATAATGGCCTCTGTAACGCAAAAGTTACCGTAATTGTATTATTGCTCGCCCCAGCATTGAAACAGAGAGTTCGGTTCTCTGGTGGAAGGGTTTTAAATTGCATATATCGACTTATGGCAATGAATGCACTTGCACGCTCCATGAAGGGATTTACTTTCGCCGCTAGAAGATAAATATTCTCACAATAAGCAGCAGTTGCAAACTTACGGACGCTGTCTATTGATGCTTTATAATACATAAAAGTGTACTAAATGCCCGTATGCGAGTGGTAAATAGGCTACAGTAGCCTAAATTTAATTGTAGCCCACAAATACAGGGTAATATTGTTCTGTGGCCCGCAGCGTCTTTTGCTGTTAAAATGCGGCCCGTTACACAAGGGAAGTTGAGAACCCCTGGTGTAAAAATATGATTCATAGCAAATGTGGCTCAATTCCAACTAGAAAAAGCGAATTTTAATAGAGTGGAATATTTTGGATATGAAGAAATAGTCGGCTTACTACTACCATGTAATTATATATTATATGAAATAATTTCTCACCAAAAACACTCTCTTTATTTTCAAATATCAAATTTTCTCCTCTCATATCATTGATTCTACTTTTCAAAATTAAGCCAGATTCAGTGTTCTTTTTATGCAACATAACAATTTTACCAAGTAGCCACCCAGTAAAATAAATATGAAGGTATTTTTGAACAACCCTATTCTACAAACATCACACAACATTAGCCATTCTTTACTCACGTGCACAATGCACATGCCTAACAAAACGTCAAATGGACGGAGTGTATTGTGTGTTTTCACTGACAGCAGATCAAATCAATGATGAGTTACAATTCAAAAATACTAAAGTGGAAAGGAGATCCTCATATATGTTATAGCGGCATGGCCTTAGAATAAATCGACGTCTACTGAAACACGTTCCACTGGTGCACTAGATACAGGAATTGACAAGCATTTTTGAACCACATTGAAGAGCATTGGATACTCATTATTTATGATCGCCGAATAATGCAATAATCATCGCCTTCAATTCTACACATGAGCTGAGCTTATCAGTCTCTTCCAAGTACTTGACCATCTGAGTCATTTCATTGCCTCTAATTGAACTTTGCTTCGATTGTTTGCTTGTATAATTGAAAAGTCTCGAGTACTTTGATTGCGGAGGATCTATTACCTCTTCATCACAGGATGATTTTGTACAATGCATTGCTACTATATGTGCCATTGTCTGTTGTTTTTACGGCAGCATTTCTGATATCAGACGAGTGCAACGAAAGCAGTGGCGACAAATAGCGATATCGGCAGAATTCGTCATAAGCGTTGATCTAGCCAGTACGATTCAAATTTCTTCATCTTCAAGTCATAAAAAATATGCCGAGTCAATGACTTGGGTCGAGTCATGCATAATGACTCGAGTACAAGTCGAGTCGAGTCATTTTCCCTTTTCAATAAAATGACTCGAGTCAAGTCGAGTCACCAAAAATTCGTGACTCGAGTCTGACTCGAGTCGAGTCATGACTCGAGTCATTACAACCC
>ATSW01074084.1:0-10630 GCA_000444245.1 Botryllus schlosseri
ATCCATTACGTCACCAATAGTCAATTGTGACATCCTAGTCGATTGACATTGACAATTGAAAATATAGGGTTGATATATATATAGCTCCTTTGACAAAATAGGCTTCCATCCCCCGTCACATACGGACCAAAAATATTTTCAGCCTGAACTAAATCGCCATGCAGCATTTATACGGTCGGCGGTAATCATAATCAGAACAAACATTCCGTACCAACCGACTATTTCGAGGTTCCAACCATTTCATATCGCATACGTCGGCTATATCGGGTGCAAATCCTCCGTAGGCTCATACCGCATGTTGTTTGAAAAGTATTTACACAATTATGGCAAACATGTTTTAAACAAAGGGTTCTAAACATCCATTTGTTTTAATTGCACCCTCGGTACATCGCGTGCCTCGCCCTATTTATAATGAAGCAATAGTTACCACGCTGTTGCTTTTTGACCGAGCAATATGACCCTCGTCACGTGATCTACGTAAGCGGTGTCTTATAAATTGCCAAGAAATGGGCCGTTTGCTTGTTTGTTTGATATTCATGGTGTTACGACTACATTGATCATTTTACACTAGGCAGATACTCTTAACTTTAGATTTTAGCTCTGAGCGGAAAATATGACTTTTTTTTAGTCAATCGATCACAAAGTGGGAAAAATTCACCGGTTTTTGAGAATTCTTCTCCGGTTTCGCAGCTCTGAAATTTCTGAAAAAGTGTCCTCTTTTTAGATTTCCAAAATATGGTAAGCCTATTAAATGAGCGGGGAACAGAAGAACTCACAATGATTTGGAATAAATATTATTTATAATGATTTCGTTTTGTGTGAAGAGTATATATTATTGGTTTTGTTGATTTAGCACGTTGCGCGTCAGTTTCTGCACCAGTAATGTCGCTGTCGCCTGGTAGCCCGCCAGGTTTGAATGGAGTCTCTCGCGGTCGCAGTAGCAAATGTTCAAATGTGAACTTTGAATGTCGAAGTGGAGATGGGTTTAATATGAACAGTAGGTAAACATGGATGGGTCCGTCGACCCCAAGGAACATGCAAACGCACTTTTCTATCGGGGCGTTGGTCGAATGCTCGTCTTCGCTCTCGCGAAGGCTTATATATAACGGAAATCTAGTTATTGTTCCCGAGCCTCGACGCGGAGATTGCCCCTTCGGCGCGTATAGTGCGGCAACGCAACTGAACTCGAAGGCGCTGGTGTGAGTCACGGAGAGAGTTATCTGTTCTTGCTAACGAGTGGAAACCCAGTGGTCTGAAAGTGAATAAATCCAACATAGCAAAAACGGCGGGAGTAAATGGTGGCTGTTCGCATTAATCAATACCCAGAACTTGTTCTAGGCCTTAAAAATATTGGTGACCCCTGCTCTATAGCAGTAGTTAGATGTATGTTGTAGGAGATATTAGTTTTGATACCACAGCGAAAATTTGGGTTTCGCGAATGCTTGCAGATAGCGTAAGTGTTCATCAGTCTAGTACATGTTAACAACTATTGATATCGGGCAGAGGTTGGCAAACATTTTGCTATTCGGGGCCGCATTTCGATCACTTATGTAGCCTACGGCCGCATTCCAGTGCGTAAGCCGTAATTAACTAAGTGGGTGCCAAATACGCATGTCCATTGTCCATTTTCTATGAACTACGGACTTTCTCATATCGGCTTACTATACGCACCGAAATAGCGACTGGCCAATGGCCATGTTGTGAAAAGTTACCGGGATACGTTATGGTCGCGCAAGGCGCAAAAATTTTTCAGATTCACTAATGAATGTCGTCATTAATATTAGTAGATTCACATATTACCATCGAATAATTATCCATTATCAGCCCATGTGATTAGATTCACTAGTTGAGTTGATGGAGGTACTGCCTTCGAAAATTTAGGACAAGTTACACATGATGTTGCATCCTCGGGTGGACCAATTGTTATAAGTCACTTTGTTACATGCTGTTTTTTCTTGACCTTCCATCAGGATTATCGATAGGCTATAGTGGAAATATATTGGAATCGCCTAAACGTACCAGAAACAAATTTCTTTCATGAGAAGCACACAATTCCAAGTTGGTATTTCCATATGGGCCGTAGCCTATCCTTTTTCATCCGCTGTTCGCATTTGTATTACTATGGCGCTCAGATTGCTAAGGGCGATACTATATTAAAATAGAAAAATGAAGTGCAGCATTGAATCGCGAAGAAAATCTCAAGATTACTTATCATCTCTAAAAAATTCAAGAGTTTATTTATTACTTCAATTTGCATGTAGACGGCAGCCAACAATTGCTAATTAAATTACGTGTCACGTCCGCACAAATTTCCTTCTACGCCCACATGAGGCTGTGCGGCCGCAGGTTCCCACCCCTGATATAGGGAGTCGATAAAGTGCTGCTGCAACTCCAATTACAAGTTTTACTCAATATCCAGTAATAAGAATTGTGAATCTGACACCAAAGCGTTATATTTGAAATATGAAACTCTGACTCGTAAATGACCAAAAAATTCCACCACTTGCACGCGACTTGCGAATTGGAATCCCCAGGACTGTAATGTACCGTTATTACCACAGCTACTCAGACCCTGATCATGCAATGTTTATTTCAACCATTCGATAGACTAGCATATGTACAACCCGGAGCCAGTTGTCAAGTAGGCCTATAGGATGTTATCTGTCATAATGAACTACTATACCTAAAGTCGTCCTATTGCGACCACCTGTTTAAGTTGTATTTCTTTTCAGAACTTTGCGGACAATACATATTTAAATCTGAGAAACATATAGTCAAAATGTCTATCAATCAATACTTTTTTCGTTACATCAGTATGATAACTCTATCAAAGAGACGTTTCTTGGTATTCCTTTTTGATTGACGACGGATTTTCAATACGCAGCACCGATGGTTCTTCAACCACTGCTGACTGTCCAAACGCCACACAGTCACAGCTCGATAGTTTCAGGGTCTTTCCCACTGATCTCCATATATCTCTTGATCCGATGGTATAGATGATGGGGTTGATTGATTCAGTGAAGTTCACAATGAAACGCCACGCCAGTGACCCTACCACATGGGACCGGTGGCTAAGTCGCGCAACGGATATCGAAATACCGTGAGCGACCTTTGGGATATAGCCAACCAGGAATATCAATACGATAAAAGAAAGTTGAATCAAAGCCCGTTTCTCTACTTTGCGCAATTCCACTGCGCCCGCGAGTTTCTGTCTCTTCAGGCTCTTTCGAAACAACGACGCCGCGGTGGCAATGCACAGAACGACAATCAACGATACGGGCAAAAGTGTCATGAGCACCGTGTCAATGAAAATGGCAACATAAGCAATCGTCATGGCGGAACTTTTGATGAAGCAAACCTGCTTGTTCGTTCTACCTGGCAAGATATCTAGATAAAACGAGCCCAGAGACAAAGTGACTGCAGTCACAGTTATCCATACGCTGATTACTAAAGTTTTCGCTCTTCTCAAATTCATAACGTCGTATGAATTATTTGATTTCTGGACTGCATGCCATCTCCAAATCGACAGTGCGAGCACCAATTGAATTGTGACAGCCGAAGTGATTTTTTGCATTGGTAGTAGAGTCTTGCAAAGAAGTCTGTTCCAAGGATACGCTTCATTAACTGCATTACTGAATATATCTTTGACGATGAATGGCGATACGAGTGCCGAGATAATGTCAGAGCAGCATAATCCCATGATAATGACATTTAGAGGTGTCTGTTTGATTTTGCATAATTCCACGAGAGTAATTACATTTGCGGCAAATCCAAAATTCCACACGACGCCGAAAGCTATCCCGGTCAATAACATTTCGTTATCAGACAGAATTCGTCCAGAGACGTCCAATACCAGGGTTGCATTAGTTGTATTTGTAGTTGGTACAGAAGTTGAGCTCATGCTGAATTAAATTGCTAAGACTTCCAGAGTAAATAATTGGAATGTAGTGTACAGCATAGGGATGGTGTGAACGTGAGGTTCACGTTCGCGTTCTGTGTGTGAACCTCAGAAATTTAGAGGTCCACGTTCACAAACGAACCTTGATAGGTTCTGCACAGTGAATCTTTTCATATATTACAATTTCCGCTTCATTACAATAACTTTGTATAAAATTTATTCCATTTCAATTGCGAACCGCTCTACGAATGGCGCCGACAGCATTGAAAAATCAATACCAAACGAGCACCTTGCCCCTCGACAATCTCAAAGATTTTACTTGCATTGTTACAAAAGTTTGCTCGAAATATCCAACTTTCCGTTTGTGAATATTTAGTGACTTTCTGCGGTGAGCTTGAGGCACAGTCACACAACGGTAAGAGCTGTGCACAGAGGTGGTCAGTAACGAAGTACCTCTACTTTTTGGAAGTACTCAAGTAGTTTTCCTCTACTTCTTGTACTTACTCAAGTAGATCTGATTTTCTCTACTTCTACTTCGTAATATTTAGTGGCCTACTTACTTACTTTTCGCCATTTTCAGTTTGTCAAGTAGAAGTAGTTTAATCCCCTAATACGAAAGATTGCCAGAGGAGTTTCGGGAGTACCAACATTCATAAACGTCAAGTAAAGGCGAGAAATTTTGTTGCACTTCGCGCACAGCAGTTATAGAGTGACGCATATGTTTTCACGAAAGTATCAATGAATATAATTTAGGTATCGGATTGCTTGGTTCCGCTCCACCGTATAGTCGCCTATATCAAATATTTCAACACAATAGATATGGCCTATCATAACGTTTGAAACTACCGTTTGCAATCTAGCAAATCGTAATCTACCAGCCGATGACGTGTCCTGCTAATCTGGAAAATCCGGCTTTTTTTAACGTTAAACATGTTTTAGCAGATCACCTTTGAAGCTTTATGGAAAAAAGACATGAAATATATTTTCCGCATTTTTGAAGTGGTATTTGTATTTCAGTTTCAATTCCGAGTATCATACTTTGAGTTCTAATTACTTTCAGTTCTTTTGTCTGCAGAACATACATGTTGAAGCATAAAAGCAAATGTACTAATGCCTCTATTTTCCGAAAATAAAGCTACACTAAATATAAATTTTACGATCCACAATATTTATTATTAACGTATACTAATCGCGCAAAGTGATGAAACCGTATCCGATACAACTTCTTCATATTTCTCTTCGTCTAATATTGGGGCCTTATAATATGGGGTAGGGCGCCATGCCATGATATTCTCTATAACGGGGTCTTCTAGTAAACAAAGGGTCAGTGGCGGCTCGTCCTATAGGGCAACTGGGGCATTGTCCCACCAAAAATTCTGTTCAATAACAATTCTTTACCATTTATAGACGCACAACAATCTATATATACCGAAATCACAGCGAAAATCGTATTCTTCTTGTCCTTTCGCTTGTAAATGCCCATATCTAGCGAAGTCTCTGCGAAAATCGAATTCTCTTCTGTTTTCGCTTTGCGAATGCCTAGCCAGGGCATGCCCCGGTAGCGCTCATAACAAGCTTTCACTGTCTATTCTCTCAAAGCCGCGCACAATAAAGAAACGGTGATTTACTCTCTCCTATTCATAAAATTACCGAGCAACCGGGGCTCAATAGGTCTGTGCCCCTAAGGTGTGATGTAACAATCGTATCTATATCTGAACTCGTTTACCGTCATATGCGTTTAGTCGACCTTTGCTGGTATAGGTCGATTTTGATGGTGTTTCACACCATGAAAACTCTTGAAACTTGGTATGTGATGTCGTGATGGTGGTATTTAACATTGCTCCAAGTTTCAGGGTTTCTACTTAAAGTTTAGGGTAGTAATTCCGTTTCCGAAGTTGAGTGTGTGCTGATCCGTCATGTATAGCAAACAGATTTTACTCGAAAGCCGGTATTGGTATCCATTGATTTTGACGATGTTCAATACTGAGATCGGTTATGACATTTGGCACAGTAAGTCTTAATGTTAGTATCGAACGCTGTACCAAGTTTTAAGTTTGTCACTGAACTATGTTAGTGGTAATTTCGTTTCCTAATTCGAGTGAGATCTGACTCGTCATTTATCGCTAACAGATTTTACGCTAAGCCGGTATTGGTCTCTATTGATTTTAACGATGCTCCTTACCTAGATCTGTTATGAGCTTTTGCAAGGTGTGTTTTGATTTTAGTATCGAACGCTGTGCCAAGTCTCAAGGTTGACAATCAATGATTAGGGTTGTAATTTCGTTATCAAGGTCGAATATGGTAGAGATGTGCTCTGATCTGACACTTTAGCCTACAACGCATTGCGGATTTCACGCAAAAGCCGGGGTATCTGTGGCAACGTTAACTGTGTTCCATACTGAGATAGGTGACGAGATGATGATATCATTCTCATTTGCATTCAAATATTTACTTTGATATTATATTCTCCAATGTCAATTTCACCGTGAAATTGTGGCCTTCAAGCCATTTGCTTACAACCCCCTGTCAAGCGCGATAGCTATTTCGTTTTCGATGTCGGCTAACAGCTGATCACTTGATCAGCCTATTCCTCAGTAAATTTTACGCAAAATTCGGTCTGTTCGCATTAATATTGACAGTGTACCATACCGAAAAGGGCCATGAGGCTACTTCTCGATGATGTCATGTAACAGTGTACTAAGTTTACGGCTTTCATCCACGTATATATTCGGTAATATATTTTCCAAAGGCGATTTCGCAGCAGACCTATAGACAGTAATAAGACCATATGTGTCGTGTTACAGTCTCCAGTTTCAAGGCCAAAATCTATTATGCTGCACCCAGTGTACCGAGACCGAGTTTCCGAGACTGCTATTCTTAGTTCTTCAGAATGATGTTTTGGATTCAATATGATAGGCCCAATGTATGAGATAACAATTGGGTATGGGTATGTGTCCGAACTCGTTGACCTTTCCAATTAGGCAGGCTTACGCAATCTCTCGAGTTATAGTCATTTCCATTTCTGCAGATAATTAGTCAGGTCTAGTGCGAACATGAACCTTGTCGAATCTTTGTTCCGTACGCCGTTTACGCAGTTACCACACCTCACCGGCAGACCTCTCGTGGCACATACGTTAAAACCACTGTTGTCGGGAAATTCATGTTACCGTAACATCATTAAGTTACTTGTTTACGTAGGAAAACGCCATTGTGACGTCATCTTGATAAAAAGACGCTTGCAGCCCTTGCCCCACCACCCGATATTGTCACGAGCCGCCACTGCAAAGGGTTAGCATCGCATTTTCATATCAATACTAGAATTTACATCCCATGTTGCGAAAGAATGCTTATTCTGCTGAAAATCGTTACCTCCTGAGATGCATCAATACGAATCAAGTTCTCTGCACCTTCCGCATAGCTCAATTTGCAGCGTTTGACGAACTTATTAAGACTGCTTTGCAAAATTTTAAGACTGTCTTCAAAACTACTTACTTACTTGAGTAGATTTAAAGTCCGTCAATTCTACTTCTACTTCAAGTAGTTTACGCTGGCTTATGAAAGAAGTACTTCTACAAGTACTTGAGTAGATTTTTTCATCGCTACCTCTACTTCTACTTGAGTAGCTTTCTTGACTACTTTGACCATCTCTAAGCGAAATACATTACACGTAGGCATTCAGCGAATGATGCTTATTTAACCAATCAATGAAATTGATATCGTTGTCAGTAAAAAATATATCAGGCGTACGGGGTCAATCATGACTTCATCTGTTGATTGTACCGTAAAAACCAAATCCGTGCGATTGGGGTGTTGGCTACTGCTGTATAAGTTGTTAATGGGGTGGTATCGGTAGCAAGTATAAAAACCCGTTTTACATTCTGCTCAATATCAACGTAGCAATACTCAGACGCCGAGTACACTGACCAGTCTGGCTTAGACCGTTAAGGCGTAAGCTGATATTCCCTGGCAAGTCCTCGTCGAAATTGTTGGCAAAGCGACGGAAGAAATTGATTTTATGGGAATATTTCATCATTTGATTGCCCCAGTTGATGCAATTATCAAAGTTTAAAAGTCAATATGTACTTCAGCATTGTGGCAGCATGTGGCCCGACTCGTCGCAAGGTATCGTGTACAGCAGAGGTCTCAAACACGCGGCCCGCGACGAAATTTCGGAATTTCAAGTTTTCAATAATATATTTAAGTTCGATATATCTTTTATAGATATAAGAACTTACATTTCACCCTGAAACTACTATGAAAATCAGTGACATCTCAACAAACTTCTCTGTTACGTCACTTTTAAAAGCTACCATGTGGTAGAAGATCAGCTAGTACGTCACATTTCTAGTTCATGACGATAAAACATACCCCGTTGATGATTTGTGACTAAAAATTGTGATTTGGTTTGGAGCGACCTTCTCATAAAATTACTCGATTTCGGATTGACTGGGTGATTAAATAAAAATGACTCTAGTTGAGTCGGGTCAAACGTTCAATTCAGAGAAGGACTTGCGACTCGGAACGGTGACTTGTTAATCCTACGGACGAAAAAAATCTATGAAACTGTCATGGAAATAGTGATATATCAAAAGGTTGTAGCTTTCATTGCGTATGCTATATAGCTATCTAATCAGGTCCATATGGCAACCATTGGCATTCTATGACTCCCGTGAAGTATAGTTGGTTTCATGCTGGGTTTGCTTGTGTTGTGGTATTCATGATGTTTGTCGACTACTATGGTCATTTACACCAGGCCGATATTGTTCATTATTTTACGTAACTGGTGACTTAGAGCACGGCCCACGCGGATGAAGTGGCGAGGAGGAGTCTAGGTAAACCTCCAACACTTAGGTATCGAAATTCTGCAGTCGACCTCGGTCGGACTCGAACCCGCACCTATTGGTGTTGCAGCCGCGGATTATACCACTGTGCAATCTCGCCCCTACATGCTGGCTGTTGTTTGTTCTCTTTATCGATGTTATTATCGGCGGCGAGTAGGGTAGTAGTACGCTCTACAGCTGTAACACCAATGAATTATTCGCCGATTGGACATTTCTATTCCACGGGTTCTTAACCAGGGTCCGTAGACCCCATTGGGGTATCACATCAGGGTGTGCGAGATGAATTGTGGAATTAGGCCGATATGCTGTGGAATATGTTCTAATATTCTACATAAAATTGTGGCACGTCAAAGGTTCACTAGTTGCAATATTATAACCCGACAGTTTTACGATGTCATGATGCATCGTCTCGTATGATGTCCATAACTCTTTAATTAAAAAAATTATGCCCGGCCCCAAAACAATTTTATTTAAATACTTGAAACTGTGATTTTTTCCGTGTTAAGTGTGAATAATGTAATCGTAAATTACATTCCCACGATGTTTGTGCAATGCCTTTCTGCAAGGTCCCGTCAAATAAGGCCTACTTGGAAATTGTGCATTGACTATCCCTATTATTGATGCTGCGGCCCGCGGCGTCATCAAAAACTAGAAAATGGCCCGCGAGCACATTTGAGTTTGAGACCTCTGTTGTACACGATACCTAGTGATGATTCAGGCCACATTATGCCACAATGCTGAAATACATGCTGACTTTTTAAACGTCACCAAATGTATCAACTGGAGCAATCAAATGCTATAATAATGCCATAACATCAATATCCTTTGTCGCTTTGCCAACAATTTCGACAAGGATTTCAAAGAAAATATAAACTTGCGCCCTAACGGCCTAGAGCAGTGATTCTCATCCTTTTTGTCTTCGCGGACCTCTATAGGATCGACAAGGACCCCCAAAGTTTTAAGTAAAATTTAGCTCAATTATTGTGCAACCGTCTTCTGTGTTTCGAAAATATAAACTGTAGGCTAGTGACAAACAGCAACAAAATGGCTATTCTTGAAAATAACATCACACTATTTACGAGGAAGTTGGGTGGACGGTAGAGAATTATGCCGTTGGATTTCTTGAATACGTGGTCGTGTCTTGGAATTCCGCGCCTTCGATTTGATATGAACGATTGCCGAAAATATATTTTCACAAAGACACGTGGTGGCGAATGGTATATTAACTGCCAACGCTTCTGACGACCCCATCTGCGTATTATCGCAACATATATACCGCAAAAACCGAGACACATATTTGTTATTGAACATATCACGTCATCCTAGTCATTTCTGTCTAGCAGCTCATCTCAAAGTTGCTCTGGAACAGTGGTTGTGTATATCACAGGAAAAATGGATTTTTGCAAACATTTGAAGTCAAGTTGATTGACCTAACAATTGCAATTTTTTATTTTTTTCTATCAGGGCTTTGGAGCCGGAGCCGGAGCCCGGAGCCGGAGCCCCGGAGCCGGAGCCCCGGAGCCGTGCATTTTTACCGGAGCTGGAGCCGGAGCCGGAGCTCTACATAAAATTCAGCCGGAACAGGAGCTGGAGCCAGTTATTTGAGGGGTAGCTACTGCTCCGACGTATTTCATAAGATGCTATTATATATGCAACAACCTTATCTTCTGAGTTCACATAATGCAACGGCAGCTGGCCTTCGCGAAATTAAGAATCTTTTCCTCTTTGGCGCTACTTTTTCCGACTAACCATCGTTGCCAGTGGCGGCTCGTGACAATATCGGGTGGTGGGGCAAGGGCTGTAAGCGACTTTTTATCAATATGACGTCACAATGGCGTTTTCAACGTAAACAAGTAACTTAATGATGGTACGGTAACATGAATTTCCCGGC
>ATSW01074111.1:0-12564 GCA_000444245.1 Botryllus schlosseri
ACCAAATTTGAATTCATTCCAACCTATATTCACGGATTTCGTAGAGTTTGAAAATTTCGAATTTGCCTATGAATGCAAAAAAAAAATTTTTAAATTTTTCTTCCAACCCCATAAAATTGTTGCGCTGTCTTCAAAAACGATGCAGAACAAATTTGACTCAATTCCAAGCCGTAGAAGCAGAGTTATTTGAGTTTTTCGATGATAATTCTGGGATTATATCCCGATCAAGGATAATCCCAGAATTATCATCGAAAAACTCAAATAACTCCGCTTCTACCGCTTGGAATTGAGTCAAATTTGTTGTGTATCGTTTTTGAAGACAGCGCAACAATTTTATGGGGTTGGAAGAAAAATTTTTTTTTTGCATTCATAGGCAAATTCGAAATTTTCAAACTACGAAATCCGTGAATATTGGTTGGAATGAATTCAAATTTGGTGTGCGTCGTTTTTTAAGGCAACCTAACGATTTAATCACGTAACCCGCAAGATTCAGGAAAAAAAGTTATTTTTGAACAGCCCTATTCTCGATATCCACCGTCTCTTTTCAAATCACTTCAAGGACAGAATAGCATGAACAATAATGTGGGGGTTATCGCACGACGAAAAGGTTATTCAAGACTACCGTACTAGCACCGCTCATGAGAATGTATTGTTCTTTATGCATGTGGATATTTGGATGCTTCACGTAAATGAGTGATTCTGGCGGAGCAGACCTCATCGGCAGTTGTGTGCTTGAGGTACACTGCCTCTGAAAATATCCGTAACAATGAGATCATGAAATTTGAACTTGGTGAGAAATCATAGAAGAGTTTTATTTGACTGCTGCTGGACAATTACAAGTAAATCACTCGTACTGGGATCAAATTCAGGCCCAAATGTAGTCCACAAATAGTGACTGCTGGGCTGTTGCTTGTTTGTTTGTTTTATTAACATATCAGTAGCGCTTATCGCCCGTACGGTCATTTGCGCCCAGTACATGAATATCATTAACGTCAGATTTCTTTTTGCCTTTGCTCCGTCAACGTGATCTTTAGCTGCCATCTGTTGTGATGCCAGGTGATGCTCAGTCAACTACTTGAGTCATAATTCGAACTCGCATTAGTGCATCAATCTATTCTTTACTGCAAAAATATTCAAATAACATATCTCTCTCCATCTTCAACAAACGTAGTTCCGGAATAGGTATGGATAAAAAAATATCTTATTTACCGATGCAGCACAAAGGTCTGTACGATCTTGTTTGCATATACTCTCCATGAGGAGCGCTAATACATACTAATATTCTGTAATTCCAGGTCGCCAGATGACAATGTAGGATTTGCAAGTGCAGCATCCACAACATTGGAGGAAGACAGTTAACACGACATGGAGTTCAGGGTCCGCCATTTTGCTATGCGAGTATATATCTTCAGCTTCACCGCGGAGATTGTGTGTGACAGGGAATCGTACCTATCTTTAGACTTGAATTTCGAAACTGTATTGGTGTATCTGATCTTACTAGTGAGCAAAATCTTGCTTGCAATAGTGGTAGGAGCAAATGAAGCTTGAGGAAGTATACTTGAAATCATGCTTTCATACTTTGCATTCCCAGGCCTTCTTGTCCTTCGCGTTGGAACTAAATTAATGGAAAGATCTGTTCTTCCCCGGGTAGTCATTGCCGTTGGTGGCACTACATTTATATACATTAGGATTGTTCAAAATTTGGAAAATGTTTGGAATTCTGCGTGTCCATCGCTTATTCTGTAGATTATTGTTAAAAAACAATAATGGGCTTGAAAGAAGCTCGCAGGAAAGCCGGTAATATTTGTCTAAATGCATTTGAAAGTAGCCGTCGGCAAGTGGGCGGGAAATCGATGAAGTGGGCGGGCAAAGAGAAGCCATTAATCCTGATTGGTTGAAGCCGGTAATAATAAGCTAATGATTGGCTGAAAGACCGACTTTGTGAACACTGCTGGTAACGATTTTTGCGTGCTGTTGTGCAGTCGTTTCTGTTGGTGGCATTACAGACATGATATATTGCCTTTGTTAATGTTGTCATCAAGAGTCCATAGTACAACATCGCAACCGCCTAAGTTAATATCTACCTGCAGAAAGTGCTATGTATTGCACAGGTGCTCTCGCTAGTTGAGATACGAATAAACTAGATGCATGCATATTGCTACCTTCAACCTTTCCAAAAGTTACTGACAGTGAGCGAAACTCAAGTCAACATCTCAGTAGTACTTGTTATGACTGGTCGACGTTTCACCCATAAACAAACGCATATTACACTTTTTATTCACACTTGAATGAAGGCGAAAAGCACTATTTACAAAAGACATTAAAAAAGTACGTTGCAGATCAGTGTTGCATTGTCAGGCACAAGTTGCAGATTACAGGCTTTTGATTAGAGTTGACTTCCTGCTGTCTCCAACTGTCTTCCTATGCTGTTCCACAGCTTGAAGCAGACTGTCTCTTTGTTGTTCATTTTCAGTCAAGATTGCAGCAAAGTCTGTGCTTAGCTTTACACCTCGTTCTGCGGCATCATTAACGACTTTGACAGAACTGATGTAGGAGCTCATTCTGGTGTAGGAATCTGATAAGTGCCAAACATCAACCGGTTGAGCTAGCCACGCCCCAGAGCATTCAAAAACATCAAATATGTACCACGACTGTGGCCCAATAAAATCAGACAAAGTAGTGTCCTTGTTGATGTGTACAGTTGCATTCAACGAGGGCGGGCCTCTCCTGAAACTTGAAGTTCGCTCTACCTGTAGGAGCGTCTTTGCCATGTTTTCTCGGGTTTCATTGCTTTCACTCGGCGAAAACAAGGCATATACAGCGGTTTCCTCCACGATATACCAGTCATGCTTTAAAAGCTTTTGTGAAGCAGCTGTGGAAACTTGTTCATCATGTTCCTTGTAACTCAACATGTCCTGGATGAATCTCAAGTCATTACCGGCTGCATCACGACCGATGCTGGAAGCAACCCAGGCAGGGATATAAAAGAGAACTAAAAATAAATTGAAGCGATGCAGCAGTTCCACTTCTTCAGATTTGTAATGTAACTGATCAGCCCACATGAACATCTTCTGAGCATACAGAATTGTGCCCATCCACCTTGCATGGTGTGTTGCACCAGGTTTGTGATGATGTATATCTCCATCTGCACCGAGAAGAGCAAGAGCATTAGTCACACATTGTTTGTAGTCATCCCGTGTGAAGAAATCTTTTCTGGCGAGTAGTAGCTTGAAGTTCTCAACTGTCATTGCTGCTCGTTCTTCAAAGCATATAGGAATAGTCAGAGTCTTGAATTGCCGTTTTCTGTCAAGACTGCTCCAGCTCTTAAGGTGGGCAAACCATGTGTTCTCTGGTCCGGTTGTTGCTTTTCCAAATAAACATTTCCAGACGTCTTTGACTACTAGCTCATACACATGGTGCCGACACACATGGTAAAAAACCTTTTTTCCTAGAAGGTCCTCAAGGATCTTCGCTGCACCCTTCTTCCAGCCGCTGTTGCTTGCTGTGGTGTCAAAAACCAAAGCTGTTACAGCATCTTGTATATCCCACTTTTTAATTATGTCGAAAGTAGTTTCAGCTTGTGTCTGACCTGCCGCATTTTGTATCTTCTGAATTCCAAGTAGTTTTCCTTCCGAGTATTGAGGTTGACAAGATAGAACAATTGACAAAGCTTCATATCGATTTCCTAATCTATCCTCTGTGAGCTTTCCATCCCAATGAATGGCAACATGCTGTGGTCTATTTTCGGCAAATTTTTCCAAAATGTCCTGAGATATTTCCAGGCGATTTGTTTCCCTGACTCTCTTCGTTGAAGATCTTGACAGGGAGAACATGGCTATATCTCCTCCACAAGCCTTAATAAATGCTCCCATCAGCATCGTTGTCAGTTACTTGCAATCGATCCAGAGCTTGGGAAACATGCGTATTTTTCATAATATTTTTAGGTGCCATCAGTTTAATGGATTGGGTCGAGGTGCCAAGTCCAACATCAGCATCATAGTCAGAACTTGAAGTGATCGCACCACATGTGATTTCTGCATTGTCGCAATTCTCGCCATTTTCCACACTGTCATTACATCATCCACCACCACAGTACATAGTTCATGAGTAGGGGTTGACTGAGGACAATGCTCTTTCAGATGCAGCAAGTAACTCATTACTTCTCGTATAGTAGGTAATCTCGAGCCACAGATGTCATCGCAAGTATATCCGACCAAGTACTGCTCAGATTTGGATCTTGTTCTTCGCTGCGGCATGTGTGCAATCTTTCGCCGTTTTGCCTCTGCCATGACTGCACTATTGTTGCTCCAAAGCATAAACTACTGCTATCGACTCTGAAGCATTCAAAGAACACGTGTTACAGTACTACTAATGACTCATCAACACACAACGCGCTTGTACAGAACCACAACCGCTACTAACAGACTCTACCTCAGCAAAACAGACTTTCAATTTAGTAAAGCGAAGCTCCCGAATCCGAGTCAGCTGTTGCAGTAATCAGTGAAGCTTAGCCGATTACCCAATCAAGAACCGTGGTTTCGTGATTGCCCGCCTCTACTGTCGGTTGCCCGCCCACTCTTCAACAGCGACTTTCAAACGCATTTAGACAAATGTTAGCGGCTTTCCTGGGAGCTTCTTTCAAGCCCATTATTGTTTTTTAACAATAATCTAAACAATAAGCGATGGACACGCAGAATTCCAAACATTTTCCAAATTTTGAACAACCCTAAATACATACACAGCAGTATTTCGGCATTATATTTTAGTAAATGTTACTAAATGTTTTATTCGTTTCCTAGTTCTATCATTGATGAAGAAATACACACATTTTATTACAACTATAATATTATCGTTTTTATACAGCCTGCACATGCTATAGGATTACATCGCAGTGCAAACTGGCGTAGGTATATGCAGTAGGGATGGTGTGAACCTCTGAAAGGTTCAGGTTCGCGTGAACGCGAACCTTTTTGTAAGGTTCAGTGTGAACGCGAATCCCATGACGTCACGTGACGTCATATTGCTAATTCCAACCATACATTTCAGTGAAGTGACAGCCTACCCTACACGATACCTAGCGACGACTGGGGCCACATAATGCCATAATGCTGAAGTACATATTGACGTGTTAAACGTCGCCAAATGTATCAACTGGGGCAATCAAGTGATATAATAATCCCATAAAAGCAATTTGTTCGGTCGCTTTGCCAACAATTTCGACGAGGACTTACTTGCCAAGGGAATATAAGGTTACGCCTTAACGGTCTAGGTCAGACTGGACAACGTATTCGGCGTCTTGAGTATATTGCTACGTTGATATTGAGCAGAGTGTGAAATGGGTTTCTATACTTTTTACCGATATTTCGAGCAAACTTTTGTAAAAAAGCAAGTACAATTTTTGGAGATTGGCAAGGTGCATGTACGCTTCGTGTTGATTTTTTTATGCTGCCAGCGACATGCATATAGTGGTGCAAAGTTGAAATGCGAAGAATTTGAACCAAAGAGAAAGAGAGTCTTTATTTTCATACAACCAAAATACATAACAAACGGCAGTGTTGGTGGTACAGAAAATATGCATGCACCGTATTCGGTATTAGATAGTGTAACAGAAGGCTCGTTGCCGAACTGAAGGGCTCCATGTAACAGAAGGCTCGTGGTGCCTGGAGCAATGCGTAGCTGATGGCGACTTGCTATCCTGTCGTTGTGAGTATTCTTCGCCGGGCAGATGCACTCGTTACAGATATATTTCGGAGAGGCGTACGTCGATGTTGCGTAGATGAATCTCAAGTCTCAAGGGGAGACATGAGAGAAAATGTGGGTTTTTATACCCTTAAAATTCGTAACAATGCAAGTGATTGTAAGGCTTTAGCCAATGAGAACGGACTATTAAAGTTCTAGCACAGGAAAAAGGCAGCACTATAGTTAGGACTGTTTGGCGTAACAATGCCTACGGAGCTTGCGCAATCTAGAAGAGATAGTAGCGTTCTCATGGTTGTCATGATATAGTGAAATCCTAATAAGAGCACAGTATATTTCCTTCATAACAGATACCAAGCGTTAGCTAGGGACATGGAATTCAAAGGACCGGCGGTCTGCTACACCGACCTCCCTTTGAGAGGGAGCGGAACCAGGTGACGTGGAAGAGCCAAGTAAAGAATTATCGTCGTAGGTATCTACCATGAAGGAAATGACAAATGCGTGAAGGAAATGACAAATGCGAACAACAAATGCAAAAGCATGCAGTTATCAATGCTTGATGGATGTACCGAGTGAATTTTATATTATAAATCACCCACGCTGCGTGTGGGGGCAAGGTTCTTACAAAATCATAACAAGTAAATCTCCCACGCTGAACGTGGTGGCAAAATTCTTACAGAGACACTATATTGAGTGTCATGAGTAAATCACCCACGCAGGGGTTGCAATACGAGAGTC
The DNA here is from genome assembly GCA_000444245.1 of Botryllus schlosseri. Classification (NCBI taxonomy): domain Eukaryota; kingdom Metazoa; phylum Chordata; class Ascidiacea; order Stolidobranchia; family Styelidae; genus Botryllus; species Botryllus schlosseri. The sequence goes on from ATSW01074111.1 coordinate 6,436, forward strand.
AATTCGATCGCGCCGCGCGTGGGGGCAAAGTTCTTACAATATCACCATATTTGGTGCAGTCAATGAGGGAATATACGATACCCTCGACGGTACGTGCTGGGATCCCGGAATTAATTCGCTCGCGGAGTGCCGCTACCAAGCCACGGGCGTGGTGGTGTGGAAAATGCGTGCTGTGGATGACCGAGGAAACCCGGTGTGAATCTCGGACCGCGGCATCAAACCGTGGCGATTCGCGCGAAGGAATGCAGATGAGGCACTGGACGCGTTGCACGATGTCGTGCGATTGCATTCGTATAAGATGCGATGCTTGCAGTGTTGATTCGTGACATGTCAGTTGCGTTCGACGTCGACTATGAAGTTGGTTGTTGGATAGTTGCATCTTGAGCTGTGAACTGTGTGTCGTTCGGCTGTGGAGCGCGAGATTCTATCAGCGGAGTTGTGGTCATCCATTACGCCGCACGAGTGGCAGTCAGAATTGACTGATCGCAGTTCAATGTCTCGGTGGCCAGAGCATCCGGATCCATCCTCAACTCAGCAGCGTACCGTCGTCCAGGTGGGTATAAAATGCACGGACAGGCTGAAAACAAGCTAGGCGCCAGCATAACGTGATACAAACAATTACTAAGGCTAGACGATAAGTACATAATATACAGGAAGCAAAATAATGCAATTTCCATGAGCTAATAACTACAAACCAGGCGGGAAGGTATGTATCTAACGGTAGGGAAGACTGTCCCGATGTAGGACAGGACGCTGCAGCCTGTCGGTTCACCTATGATTCGGAAGGATCGATGAGCTAACTAATGTAAGTTTAATGGTGTAAGGTGATAAATATCGTCATGCGCGCGGTGTTTATCGCGTAGAATGAATGATGAAAATGACCCGAATGGCGGTTCGAATTAGCGCGTGCAATCGTAACTGTGGTAGTCATGCTATAATGATGCATGTTTTTTTGAAGGTATAGCACTGTGCTGACCGATATCGTAAAGAAGCGGCCACTGTATGTATAATGCGTATACGCAGTGTTGTCAGTGGTAGAGGAACCCATCCATCACACCGGTTCGCGAAGTAGGAGGTGTAAAGGTGAACATTCTTATCGCGTGATAAAGGAACATGAATAACCGGAACACGACAATATTCAATGAATTCAGATGTGAGTCTTACTGTACCAAATCTTTCAGATGCGAGTCTTACTGTACCAAATCTTTCCACAGACTTCGTGAGACCCGTGATCAGGGTCACACGTGCGCGCAGAAATCTGAAGACGTCTTCGGAGTTAGGGTGTTCACTCTTACTAAACAATGAACATATGCCGAGTGTCCCGGAGCACTAGATGGAACCTCAAAGGTGTCGTGAGCCAAGTTCAAGCGTATGAACAGACGGAGCTCGAAAGACAGTTCTTGTACTTAGGCAGCGCTAGTTACCCGACCAGGTTACGTCAAGTTAGCACTAAATGATACACCAATGCTGTTGCTGTTAAGCACGTGATTATAACCCTGAAATGAAGGATGAATCTTGCTGTTCAAAAATGGAGTCAGGATATTGGTATAATGTGGAAGGTGCCGTGTTACATAACATAACGGGCTGATTTGCATGAAACAGTTTGGTTAGGCTTGCGATGTTTAGGAGTGTATGAGTAAAGACAGGCAGGTGAGGTCTGCCATGTCTTGATTAAAGAAAACAACAGCTCGCAAGATCGGGGCGCGTGATTGACAACCCATACTGCGTGTGCTGAAGGGACACAAGGGAGAAACTTCCAAGAATGTAAAAATTATACAGGAATAGTAGTTGAATAAAGCAACAAAACCACGTGGTCACGGCGTGGCCGTGCATGGGAGTCTGCGGTAGCTTAGATACGGAAATTAACGTGAAGCATCCCCGTGGAGAAAGCATAAAATTGCATAATGAGGGATTGTTGAGGAAATCAGCGCCTCATAACTAGGAAGGGAATGCTGAAACCGAAAGGGCGCAGGTCCTCGTATGCGGAGTTGTGGCAACTGGTTTGTCGTTAAAGGCCATAGAAAGTACTTTAAATCATGCACATGCATACACTGTTTATAAGATAGCATGGCATACGATCGAAAATATGAGTGGCGAATACCGGTTGTAATATAAGTTATTCTAAAATGGTGCTGTGGCGCTCTAGCTTATTTTCGCGATCGATATGACGAAAATTTAACAGGCGTTACCGGGTATAGGTGATGATCCGGTGGTACTGAAGTTGATGGCGGCCGTACTGACTCTTTATTATCCGAAGCTTTTGTGAGTTTTCCGAACTCAAAAGTACCATGTGTTTGATGGCTCTTGAACGTCCTACAATCTGCTGGCTACCGAACGCGGGGTGCCATGTAACAGAAGGCTCGTTGCCGAACTGAAGGGCTCCATGTAACAGAAGGCTCGTGGTGCCTGGAGCAATGCGTAGCTGATGGCGACTTGCTATCCTGTCGTTGTGAGTATTCTTAGCCGGGCAGATGCACTCGTTACAGATATATTTCGGAGAGGCGTACGTCGATGTTGCGTAGATGAATCTCAAGTCTCATGGGGAGACATGAGAGAAAACGTGGGTTTTTATACCCTTAAAATTCGTAACAATGCAAGTGATTGTAAGGCTTTAGCCAATGAGAACGGACTATTAAAGTTCTAGCACAGGAAAAAGGCAGCACTATAGCTAGGACTGTTTGGCGTAACAATGCCTACGGAGCTTGCGCAATCTAGAAGAGATAGTAGCGTTCTAATGGTTGTCATGATATAGTGAAATCCTAATAAGAGCACAGTATATTTCCTTCATTACAGATACCAGGCGTTAGCTAGGGACATGGAATTCAAAGTCTAGTCTGATCACACCAGCATCAAACAGGTACACTTGACTCTGAACAGTCTGGCTGTAAAAAATTGTTTAGTTAAAAATAGAAAAAAAAAAATTAAACGGAGGTAGCAATGATCAATGAAGCAATGTCTGGGCGAGGTAGAGCAACAGTGTTAGTATAACGACAGGAGATGATCAAGTAGGTCTTTTTTGAATCTATGATAAGGCAATTCACGGATATGTGGTGGTAATGCATTCCAGATGATAGGTCCCGAGTAGTCGATAGATCTCTTAGTTAGGTTGCTATTGGGTGAGGGTAAGCAGATATTTCCCTTTGACGAGGATCTCGTGTTATGGGAATGGACATTTTTAGCAGGTATGAAAAAGTCATCAAACACAGGAGGCAGACTATTGGAAAAATATTTGTGAATAACTTTTGATACTTCGAAGCGATATAGTTCATCAACTCGCAAAATTCGATGCCGTATCGCACGGTTTTGCAGGGTTCGAATTCTGCACAAAAATGTTGTGCATGCATTTTCCCATACTAAGATTCCATATTGCAGGTGAGAGTGGAAAAGAGAGGAGTAGATGGTTCGTAGTACTGATCTGGAAACCAAAGATTGCAGACGGGTCATTATTCCCACACACCGAGCTAGTTTTGATATTGTGCATTCAATATGCTGCTTTCAAGACATTTTGGCATCAATGGTGACGCCGAGATATTTTGCTGAGTCACATATGGAGATTTGTTTATGATTGATGTTCACAGTGAAATTATGATTGTCATTATTTAAAACGAGCATCTCGGTCTTATCTTCATTCAAGCTTAGTTTGTTTGCTTGCAGCCATCTCGACACTTTTGGGAGTTCCCTATTTACAGATGCATGCAAAATCGTCGACAGTGCTGGATGTTATAAAGAGGTGAGTATCATCAGCAAATAGGGTTGTGCGGAATGAAGATGCATTAACAATATCATTAATATAAATGAGGAAAAAAGTCGGTCCAAGGACTGAGCCTTGTGGCACCCCACAAGTTATATCTCTGGTAGTCGTTCTTAATGTCCCCAGTTTAACAAATTGTTTGCGGTTTGCCAGGTAGCTCTTAAGTAGAGTTGCTGCAATACCCCTTATTCCATAGTGCTCTAGCTTGTATCTTAAGATTCTGTGATTAACTGTGTCGAAAGCTTTGCGGATGTCGATGAAAATGCTGCAGCCACTTTTATTTTGCTTGATGGTTTTGTAATAGTCCGTTACAATTGATAGTATTGTATGGTTGGTGTTGTGGTTTGATCTGAATCTGAAGATGTTTATAATGACGTGAAAAATGGTAATCTATGAAAAAGGTTCACAGTGCAGAAATTACCAAGGTTCGTTTGTGAACATGAACCTCTAAATTTCCGAGGTTCACACACAGAACGCGAACGTGAACCGAGGTTCACACCATCCGTAATATGCAGCGTCGAACGTTGCTGCGTCGTCATCAAGGCTGTTGTCTCTCGACCAATGAGCGTAAAGTTTGGCCAAAGCCTAATGACGACGTACTGCGAGATGTCATTACCAGGCAATTTTCCAACAACCTCCGAAGGTGCGAACACGAATAACATTTCAGAATGCATGAACTATGTACAGAAATACAAGATTGGTTATAAAAGTTGCCTGTTGACACAATGCTGTTGGTCTTGAAGCAAATTGGACGACATGATATTGGTCCATAAGCAGATTGAAGGTATCTGCTATTATGGCCTTTCTCGACGGACTGGAATTGGCCAGTATCAGCTAAAAGATTTATTTGACAATCGAAAACTGAGCAGATTTGATATTATTTAACCAGCAACAAAGTTTAAATGCATTATCGATGAAATTCTCCCACATAATGAATGGCCCGGAAGAAAAATCAAATGTAGGAGAACCTCCTTCGCATTGCTATATTCCTCCTTGCAGAGGAAGAAGTCATTGGTAGTTTTGAGAAAGAATATTTTGTCTTCGTAGGGATAAAAATTGCAAGCATGATATACAGAGAGATGTGGTTCTTGGAGCCGTGCCAAACAAACGCTCGCCGAAAACTCTCTCAATTGCCTTCACAAGCCGTGCGCGGAAACGTGTGGGTAATAGAAATGTTGCCAAGAAATAAATGATCGTACCTTTTGCCAAGATCTCGAAAGCAGCAAGGTCAATGGAGTGATTATCAAAGGTGATCAAGAAAGATTGGGATAATTTCAGATCAGCCTGGACTCATTTGCCTGAGTTCTTCAGAAAATTGGTCAATTTAAGAGAACAGGGGTGAGCTAGTTGGAATATACGAGGTAAATGCAGGCTTGGTATCAACACAAAATATTATCCTTCTGAACGACGACAAGCGAATAACAAGCTCTCAACCCAGCAATATACATCGCGGCAACGAATTTCCTATATATATTCCGGATAAAAAAACATACCGGTATACTTAATGGAATGATTTTAATATGTATGGAATGGTTTTAATCTGAAAATAAAACTGCAGTTTAGGATGACCAAATTTGTGTGGGGTGCCAGTTCTCTGTACAAAAAGACAGGAACAGCGCGAAAACAAAACACTGGAACACGATGAAAAAATATATAGAGCAATCATGGTACATAAAGCACCAGTTTCACCCATGATATGTACCCTACACTATTGTATGTGCAGGACATTGAGTAAAGAATCATGAACTACTTTCTTCGTGAATATGCTGAATAGCCATAGATCCCCAAATACCGGACGTTACACCATCCAGACATTGATCTTTACCCAAGATCACCAGCATGATGTTGCTGAAGCCCTCGCCCACGCAAATATCTTCAATAGACTCACAACCAGCACTAGGGTTCCGGTTTAAATCATTTTGCCCCTGATTAAAATCAATTTAATCGAAGAAATATTTAAAATCATGTGATTTTGTTTGATTTTTTTACTCAAAACAACAAGAACGAGAAGAACAACAACAAAAATGAAATGGGATCAAAAGAATCTCACGGCTCAGTGAAATTGGTCTACGTCACACTTTCCATTTGGTCAAAGGCAGTTCGACGGTAATTTTTGACCAGCTTGCCAAGCATTAAATTTTATAAAACGGGTATCAATAGAAAGCTACTGCGGTACTGATTGCGAAAATATAAATATTCATCTGCAGCTCATCTGCATCATTGGCAGCTCGGGAGCAAGTGCACACGAGAGTGAGAATGCTCAATCGGTTGGCAACAATTGCCAATACATTGCGGCTTGCGCTGCATCTCACATGTTCCCAGACGGCATAATGGTTGCGTCACAATAGCAAACTCAGTTACAGTGCAATATTTGAGGC
>ATSW01074157.1:0-20686 GCA_000444245.1 Botryllus schlosseri
GTCTCAGACAAAGCCAGGGTAGGTGTTTTGAAGTCATGGAACTCAAATGGTGGCGTCCTCATTTTGGGATATGACATGTATCGAATAATGACAATGAGAATGACGTATTCTGGGTATAAAAAAGTGGTTGCAGAAACGCTAATGGATCCCGGTCCCGATATAGTCATTTGCGATGAAGGACACATGCTAAAAAACTCAGACACACACATCTCAAAACAGTTGAATAAAATGAAAACGCGTCGTAGACTTGTGTTAACTGGAACGCCGCTTCAAAATAATCTGATCGAGTACCATTGCATGGTAAATTTTGTGAAACCTGGACTTTTGGGTTCGTTAAAAGAGTTCCGTAATCGTTTTGTCAACCCTATCACCAACGGACAGCACATTGATTCCACAGACTACGACGTGAAAATCATGAAAAAACGATCCCACGTTCTCCATCAAATGCTCGAGGGTTTCGTGCAGCGTAAGGATTACTCGTGCCTGAAGCCTTACCTCGAGGCCAAATTTGAATATGTCATCAAAGTGCGGCTTACACCATTACAGATCAAACTATACCAGCACTACCTCGACACTAACACAAACCGCGGCAACGATAGTAAAGCAGTGAATAATCACGGAAAAGGTTCTTCGCTTTTCGGTGATTATCAAAATCTAATGCGAGTGTGGACACATCCAAAAGCCCTTTTGCTTCATTCGGTGCAAAAAGATAAGATTCTCTTGCATAAAGAAGAGACTAATTTCATCACCGACGACGAGAGCGCCTCTGAGAGTGACGCCAGTAATGATTGGAAAGCTTCAGACCATGAAGCAGAAACGGGGGAAAATGACGTGAAATCCATGCCTGAGGTGATAGACTCAAAAAAAGAGTCTCCAGTCACTAAAAATACAGCTGCGCTCACCGATACTTCTGACACAGACGAAGAAGAGGTAACAAAAAGAAAGTCGAGGAAGAGCCGCAAAGTGAAACCTGCTGTCGTCGATTCTACCGATTCGGAAGCAGAGGTTGAAGAATCTGGATCCGGAATCAAGGATTCTGATGGTAAAGACGAGGATTCAGAAGATGAGAACTCCGCAAGCTCTGAGAGTACCGACGAGGAAGCCGAGAAGATCCCTCATCTGAAAACCAGACGAAAATCCTCAAACAGATACAGACTGAGGCGCATCAAACAGACTAGCGAAAGTTCCGATAATGACAACAGTTCTGACATTGAATTGAACTTTTCGCCACCCAAAGAAGATCAGTGGTATGATAAAATCTTGAAGGAAGACTCTCAAAGCGTAGACGATTATCAGAACAGCTTGAAAATTGTGTTGCTGTTCGAAATCTTGCGAATGGCAGAGGAGAGGAAGGAGAAGCTGTTGGTTTTCAGCCAGAGTTTGATATCTCTGGACCTGATCGAAAGCATGTTACCTTTTGCGCCTCATCCCGAAAATGATGCCCGGGAGGAAGATTCTGACAGCGCGTTGACGCCGACGCGTTGGTATAAGAACGTTGACTATTTTCGGATGGATGGGTCTACTCAAGGGCATTACAGACAACGTTGGATTAATGCTTTCAATGATGAGAATGACACACGGTCACGATTATTTTTGATCTCTACCAGAGCCGGGGGTCTCGGGGTTAATCTCGTCGGCGCCAACAGGGTGGTGATTTTCGACGCGTCCTGGAACCCATCACACGATACGCAGTCCATGTTCCGCGTGTACCGTTTCGGACAGACCAAGAAATGCTATATTTACCGTTTCATCGCAGAAGGCACAATGGAAGAGAAGATTTATCAACGACAGGTTAACAAGCAGTCGCTGGCTTTTCGAGTTGTGGACGAGCAGCAAATTAACCGGCATTTTACGTCCAGCTCTCTGGCGGAATTATACACTTTCACGCCTTCTGTGGTCGATCCCGACAATCCTGGGCCATTACCGGTGGTTCCAAAGGACGAAGTGCTTGCGGAAATATTGTCAGATCCTAGTAACAGGCATACTATCGCGTCTTATCACGAACACGACTCCCTGTTGGACCATCAAACTGATCAGGAACTGACAGAGGAAGAAAGAAAATCGGCATGGGAGGAGTATGAAGCTGCGAAGAGTGGTCGGGCTCGTTTGGAAAACACAACCGGGCGGCCATATCTGCCTGGTGCCGGTTCAAACTGGTCTTTTGGCACGTCGGGAACGATGACTTTCAATCTCGAGAATCCTACGCCATACGAGGCCATGACATTCAGACTCGCCGGTCTTCATAGCATGATGATTAAAATGCACAGCCAATATGAAAAAAGCCATGTTGCCCCGATCGCGACTATTTTCAAACGACTCAGGCAAACTCCTATGTATAAAGCTGCCAATGAGGTCAGCGTGAGAGCCATTGCGATGGAGGTGCATTTGCGACTGAAACGGCAGAGGCAAGAAAGATTGGACGAATTCGACCGCGTGCGAATGGAATACTTGAAATTGCAAGCGGAATTTGTTTCATTGTATGGTGGCGGCGCTGTCAACCCTTCGATACCCGTTAATCAATTTCCATTTCCATATGCTTCTAACGGAACCGAAAGGCCGTCCACCAGTGGTCTTTCAGTGCATTCCAACAACAACGCTGAACAAGAAAATCAGTCTTCGACCTCTATAACTGAAATTATCGATATAACAGATACTGTTGAGCAGTCTTGAGAGATTATGTCAGCCATCTGTGAGTCTGTGACCATTATTGCAGCTTTCGCTTGATCTTGCTATTAATACTGCTTTTTCTCTTTATCAGCTTGATATTCCATTATTGATCACAGTGACCTTGATTTTACATTCATTGTCTCTCAGACTAGGCATGATCTAGGTCGTAAATCACTGCAATGTGATTATGTGAGCAATTTCTTTTTTCTTTTGCGCATTTCTCAGCACTGCCTACCCATTTTTGAAATCTGCCTGTCAATATGCGTGACACTTGGTCACAGAATGCTACACTGGACAGTGGACACGTGTAATGTGTTGGCGATCGGGAATTTGATAAAATGCTCTTCACTGTTTCAACCATGTTCTTGTTGGTACGGTCGGCAGCGGCGCCAGCTTCACACCACGCCATTATTTTTTCTTAACTCTTTCTTATTTTTTTTAGAAATAACGTAAAACGTATATCTGTAGGCTCGATTCCTGCATTGAAATTTCGAAATGGCTCAAAATCCGGATTTATCGACGGCGATCCTCAAGGAGAAAGTCAAACCGAACCGTTTGATCGTCGAGGAAACATCGAACGATGACAACAGCGTCGTTGTGCTTTCACAGGAGAAGATGGATGAGTTGCAGCTATTCAGAGGCGACACTGTATTGCTGAAAGGCAAAAAGCGCAAAGAAACCGTATGTATTGCGCTTGCCGATGAGAACGTAGCAAACGAGAAGCTTTGCATCAATCGATGTGTGCGTAATAACCTCCGCGTCCGCCTCGGTGATGTTGTCAGCGTGCAAGCCTGCCCTAATGTGAAGTACGGAAAAAAGATCCATGTGCTACCGATCGACGATACGATCGAAGGAATATCCGGGAATGTCTTTGACGTGTATTTGAAGCCGTATTTCCTGGAAGCGTACAGGCCGATCAAGGCAGGAGATATCTTTTTGGTACGCGGTGGCATGCGTGCGGTCGAATTTAAAGTCATGGAAACTGATCCGCCTGAATACTGTATTGTATCGCCGGATACGGTGATCTTCAGCGAAGGTGAACCGGTCAAACGTGCCGATGAAGAAGAAGCTCTCAATGAAGTAGGATATGACGATGTGGGAGGATGCAGAAAGCAGTTGGCTCAGATTAAAGAAATGGTGGAACTACCTTTGCGCCACCCCGCTCTTTTCAAGGCTATCGGAATAAAACCGCCGAGAGGTATTCTCTTATACGGACCGCCAGGAACTGGAAAGACTCTGATTGCGAGAGCGGTTGCTAACGAGACCGGCGCTTTCTTTTTCTTGATCAACGGACCGGAGATTATGAGTAAGCTTGCAGGCGAGAGCGAGTCTAACTTGAGAAAAGCTTTTGAGGAGGCTGAGAAGAACGCGCCCGCCATCATTTTCATCGATGAGTTAGACTCGATTGCTCCGAAGAGAGAGAAAACTCACGGCGAAGTAGAGAGGAGGATTGTGTCGCAGCTGTTGACTTTGATGGATGGCCTGAAGCAGAGGGCACATGTCGTTATCATTGGAGCCACGAACAGGCCAAATTCAATCGATGCCGCGTTGAGACGTTTCGGACGTTTTGACAGGGAAGTCGACATAGGCATTCCCGATTCCACTGGGAGACTTGAAATTCTGAGAATCCACACCAAAAATATGAAGCTAGCTGACGACGTAGATTTGGAGCAAGTCGCGAATGAGTCTCACGGTCATGTTGGTGCTGATCTGGCCGCGTTGTGTTCCGAAGCTGCTCTACAGCAAATCCGAGGCAAGATGGATCTTATTGACTTGGAGGAGGAGACTATCGATGCAGAAGTGATGGATAATCTGGCTGTCACGATGGAAGACTTTAGATGGGCGATGGCGCAAAGTAACCCGTCCGCTTTGCGCGAGACTGTGGTTGAAGTGCCGAATATCACATGGGGCGATATTGGCGGTTTGGAAAGTGTCAAAACCGAGCTGCAAGAGCTGGTTCAGTATCCGGTGGAGCATCCGGATAAGTTCTTGAAATTCGGCATGACTCCATCAAAAGGCGTGCTGTTTTACGGCCCTCCGGGTTGCGGTAAAACGCTGCTGGCGAAAGCCATCGCAAACGAGTGCCAGGCTAATTTCATCTCCATCAAGGGTCCCGAGATGTTGACTATGTGGTTTGGAGAGTCCGAAGCTAACGTGAGAGAGGTTTTCGATAAAGCGAGACAGGCTGCTCCGTGTGTCTTGTTCTTTGACGAGTTGGACTCGATCGCAAAGTCCCGTGGTGGTAGCGTGGGTGACGCAGGTGGTGCCGCAGATAGAGTTATCAACCAAATCCTGACTGAGATGGACGGGATGAGCAATAAGAAGAATGTGTTCATCATCGGAGCTACGAACAGGCCTGACATTATCGATTCTGCTATCCTGCGTCCTGGGCGTCTCGATCAGCTTATTTACATCCCTTTGCCTGACGACAAGTCCCGCATTCAAATCTTGAAAGCAAACCTACGCAAATCTCCCGTAGCGAAAGACGTGGATGTCAATTACATTGCACGAGTGACGAAAGGCTTCAGCGGCGCTGATCTTACTGAAATTTGTCAACGTGCTTGCAAGCTCGCTATTCGAGAGAGCATCGAAGCTGAGATCCGTGCGGAACGCGAAAGGAGAGACAACGCGGATGCCGCTATGGATGACGACGTTGATCCTGTGCCTGAAATCTGCAGGAAGCATTTCGAAGAAGCTATGAAATATGCGCGCAGGTCCGTCTCCGACAAGGACATCAGGAAGTACGAAATGTTCGCTCAAACTCTTCAGCAAAGCCGAGGTTTCGGTGGGTTCAAATTCCCCGGGGGCCAACAGTCTGGAGGCAACTCTCAAAGCGGAGCGTCGGGCAGCGGCGACCCCTTCCAAGATAACGAAGATGACGATTTATACGATTAAACTTTGTATTTGTAAGTCTATAAGAATCTTTGACACACATTTTGTGGTCGCCCGAACGACTGTCTCGCTAAATCTTAGCGTAGCTCGCTATAATTTATTTGTTTATTCAATGTACATACAACTGTTATCAGTGTGATGTCATCTCCCAGTGTCGCTCCCATTTCCGGCGTTGCTGTCGCGTTCTCCGCCAGCAATACTTGTTACCGGTTTTCCGTTCTGTTGAGTTATGAAATATACTATTCCGATCTGCGGTGTACTTGATGGAATACAGTTGTTTGTATACTTGTCCGTTTGTGTGATTTGAAGATATGACCTCGTGTGTCTTTGTCAGATCGTAGGGCTGTTAAACGAGCTGTAATTATCTTCTAGCTGGCACAATAGAATTCTGCAGTTGGAAAATTTAGCTGAATAGCAAGTTTTATAACCTGTTTAGTAGATCTGAAGTTTTTAGAAATTTGGTGCAAGTAAAGTCTGACACGGTGCATCGATAAATTTTCAATAATCTGTAGGGACGTGAATAATATAAAGTTTACTAGAATTCGAGCTTGAAATGAATCGACTTTTAAAATTGATTTATGCCATGAAATAAATATTTCGGGTGCTAGTTACTGTTATCTTGTACGCTTCCCAGCACCCACCAGGCACTGGAAAGTCATATAGTGTTGGTTATCGATGCAAGAAAAATGAAAGCTTTCGCGCAGACATCGGTAGAGGATCAATATTAATTCAAGACTGATCAATGACATATTACGGTAATCATGAGGTCGATTTAGATTTGAGGTCACACTTGCATCTGCCTGTCATAGAGACCATGTTTGAATTACTTCATGTTATGGTTTGAGCAACTGGAAATTCGCAGTTTAACCTACTGTATGGGTGCTGTCCCACCTGTTATATCAATCACGAGGGAGTCGTTTATTTCAGTTTCATCATTGGTTTATTAGCAAATTTTATCAGTTAAATACACCACAAAAATGCGATACAATGAAAAAGTAGGAAGGTGTCGAAGCGACTTGGAGCAGTCAACTCATTGGTGAATTAGATTAGGATTTCCAGAAGACAATGTGCGCTTGACACGAACCTCGGTGTGGGCAGCAGAAACTGAATAATTTCGAATTTGAGTGTGCCAGCACTTCAGCAACATAATCAGCTGTATGAGCCAAACCAAACGAATTCATGGCGGCGATGCTCGCATGCCTTCCTGCGGGTATTCGTGCAGTGCTGTTACTCCAACTCGAATCGTGATCTATGAAAATGCAAGGTGTACGAAGGAGTGTTCAGCGTCGGATTTCAAAACTTGTTGGATATCTGTTATGATCGCGCGGCATACGGAAATTGCTATTGCGAATTCTCGACAGCCAGTTGCGCAGAGGCGTACTTTCGATCAAAGATTACGTGCCGTTGACTCGACAACTACACCACTACCACGGCAGCGCTTACTGAAGCGTGTCGGAAAAGATCGAAATCCAAGACACATTTCAGGCAGTATTGTGCTGTTGTCCAATGTCCGTGTCAGCGTAGACATATGCTTGTAAAATCGATGCCAGACTGCATACTGGCCCAATGTCCTTGATAGTTTCATGTAATCGCATATCGATTCGACGTTTATCCAAATAAGCGTGACTTGCGCAAATCCACATGGTGCACATCGTGTACTAGTATTTACAGGGAATGAAAATATAGAATTAATAGAGTCATCTTTTCTAACGACTTGCATTGTTAAGAACAAATCTGTACCATAGCTATTATCTGCACCACCGAGATATCTCGTTCCAGTTCATTAATTTGATATTTTGTTACCAAGTAAGGTGATATTTTTCCACGTGGGCAATAATATGGGAAATATTTATAACAAATAGCGAATCTGGTGGAGTTTTCACCCCAAAATGATATCAGACATACTTTGTAGTTTGTACCAGCGTGTGGAACAAAAGTAAAAATTCTCCCACACATTTCATATCCTTTCGAGTTTCTTCGCAACAGACCGCCACTGAAGGGCGCTGTGTGAAGAACGGAGAGATTACGTTACGTCCAGTTGAATCTTGATTCGAGTTTACTCATTCCTTTTTACCCTTCTTCTCTCGCTTTTGTTTAACATTGTTCGTAGAAAAAGGATAGCGTCTCTCGTCTTGGCTTCATTTACGGCCTGCAGTCCTGGCGTAGTGAGCGGCGGAGCGCTGCCCGTTTTTGTTTTGATTTCACGATGTCAGCGTCGAATAGCGAACTCGATCCACATTTCATCAAAGCACTCGGTTACCTCTTTTCTAAGAGCCCAGATGCAACCACAAAACTTCAAAAAATGCTGGATGACGCCATTCAGCAAAGTATGAAGAAGTAAGATGCGAATTATTGATATAATTGATATCTTGAAATCCCGTAACGTGTCCTATCCTTCGTAGAAAGCAAGATTACAGGGGGATATTAGACAAGTCTTCGACTGCCATAAAAAATGCGAAGCACCCGGTCAAATCGGGCAAGACTGCTCATGATCTGAAGTCAAAGAAAGAGAAAGACTTGGCGCAAAAACGTCAACTAGAGAAGGTAACATTTATTGCAGTTAATATCTTATATGCATTGTTCCAACTCTAAAACTACTCTGTTAAGCGGTGGTTCGTGTATTCTGGCTAGATTCTAGGTATTCCTTAGTCAGTGAATGAGAATGTAGTGGTCTAGTTTCTTATAAACCAGCCTTGAAAAAATGATCTGTCTGCCAGGTTTAAAATCATTATATTGATCGAGCATGTCATGAATTTTGTTAGATCCAAAAAGATTTAGAAGAATTGAATCAAGATGTTGCGAAAAAAGCTAGATATGATTCATCATCGCCAACTGCCTTTCTATCAAGTGATGTCAAAGTTCGAAATGATTCTAGGTAAGTATGTTATTGTTATGGGATAACGAGTCACACTAATTATGCCTTGACCCAACAATTATTGCCATTGGTATGTGATACTTGTTGCCTTTGTTATGCTGGTGCAAAGATCATTGCATAGTTTCATATGAATACTTCAATTGACCTAATTTTCTACTTGATGCTGACGATACGCAATGTTCTGAGTCCAGTGTCTAACAATAACTAGTACTCACTTGACGATGCGCCTGCTGTTTTTCAAGCTCTATTGCTGAATATCGTTGTATCTTTTGAACAGTGAGTCAAGCTCTGATGCAAAAGATTATACACTTGATATGGACACGGACATAGACACCTGCGCGATTTGCAAGTATGCTGACTCTCTGTTCCAGACGGATCTGCAGTACACTCAACACACATACCCCCACTATTTGGATAGTCGATTATTCACTGAGCCATAAACAGTCCATGGCAGATTATCAAACCTTACTAATTTACACATTCCAAACCCATATAATCTGTATTTTACATAACATTAAGCCCAAGTAGTATTTTCACAACGTACTTTGTTCCTAAATCTTATTGCATTATCACAAGAATGAAAGAACTAATCGAAATTCAATCCAGGATGTACATTAATGATTAAGCTATAATTTTGTATTCTTTGAGATAGGTAGCAGTAGATTTAGTCTGTGTGGTCTTTCAATCCACATAAAACCATACTGAGCTTGATTTCCCTTGATTGAAATAATCTATGACTGCAATGGATGGCCAAGCAGCTAGCATGTCTAATCATGAATTGGCTGTATATCCCCTTGACAATCCTACCACTGATTTCACACTTGAGCATTACTTGCCAAGGCAAATATCTGATTACATTACAATGACATTATCAAGCAGCACACACTTCCGTTTCACTCGATCTGGTTACATTTATATTATAGTTTCATTGTCTCGGCAATATGATTAAAGGTTCATTCGAGAAAGAACCAGTATTCGGTGATTGTCCCAATATTCTAGCTATTCAATAATAACATGATAATATATGCATGTCTCAGAACTTGTCTACCAAAATTCAACGTTGTTTGGTATATATTATATAGGTCACAGCAATATACAATTATATAGAGAGATGTCTTACCTGTCATATTTTCCTTCTGTCTAGGAGGTCTTCAACAGAGAAAGGTACCCCGGTGGAATGCCATGAATGTCACAATCTATATCACAGAGTAAGTAAAACATGGTGGGATATCATAGTCCAGTGGATCCTAACATTTTCTGGTTGGCAAGCACATATACGAGTTTACGATATCTCCCGATGACACATCCTGATGAACAGAATTTTTTATATGGCAAGTTCTGGAGATATAATTTTTGCATAATATAATATCTTCGCAGCCATAGTACTGCCTAAGTCAGTGGTTCTCGCGCCGGTCCGCCAAATATAAAGAATTTTATATCCTAATTCCAAAACGTTAGAAGTTAAACACTTGTCCATTATACAATTGAATAGTATATTGATATTGAAATGAACCCGAATATTTTCGGCTGACACTCGTCAGGGGCAATCGTCAGCAACTAGTAGATAATAAGGAAGAACATTGTATATCAACAATCGTTGATATACTATTCAATTGTATACTGAGTTCTGTACCTCCAAGAAGCACTTGTCCATTAGAGAATTTAAGCATCAGATTTTAAATAGATTAATGTATTTGGAACATATTTTTCTGCGTCATGTCGAAATAGAGAGTTCATGATGTACTTTGGATGTATGGCACGATGGTGCAAGTGTTGTACGCTAATTTTAAACAGTTTAGAACGACTTATTTCGGACAAGTTGTATGTGAAAGTAAATAGTAAAAATACTTTAAAACAGACATTGCAAAATTACGACAATGCAATTGAACGAATCTTGGTGGTTTAATAGAGGCTATAATGAATGGAAAAGTCACCAAAATTTTATTAAAGTACGATTCTGACTCCGCAGCCCTGGTTACAACACATTTGTTTTGAAGCTGTACCGGTCTGTGAGGTCAAAAAGGTTGAGAACCACTGGCTTAGCTCGTGTGACGGTTGTTGGCTTGAAATGCTCATTAGTTCATTTCTGAAATAGCGCGTTGAGTTGTGCTAGTCTCGTGTCGTCAGCGACTTCATTTTTGTGTCGTAGTAAAAATCTGTCCTAAATATTGTGGTAGAAGTACATTAAACGATTTGCACAAATGCTAGGCTATATCACGAGTAAGCCACATTGTTGCAACAATGCAAACGCCTTGAACTATACCCAAGTGTCGTGATATTTGTTCCAACGCTAGCTATAAGCACCAACCAAAATTCAACTTGGAAACGAGACACCAAATCTTACCAGTGACAATTATAATATTAATGTTATTTAATTAAAATTTGAAATAAAGTTTGAATTTTACCTGATAGGCTTAAGGTTGATAGTCCCAACCCCTAATAAACGCCAGTCGCCATGGGGTAGCAACCCAGAGGTGAGTTTTATGATATTTGAAACTGGATGGTATCATGCGGCTTCCCCGTGACTTGGACGAATTTTGTATTGTAACAGTTATGCTCCATTATTTATATCCAATATATAGGATACAATTTAGATTAAATCCTCACCGATTTCATTAGGGAGGAATGTGTTTAGGCGGAATTGAGAGGTGTCACTGGGTAGGGAAGTTTTATTTGTGAAGTGTCTCTTTCCATATCCACAATCCAGGGCCTGTTTCCCAACGTGTCATTGTGCCATGGTTCTCGGCTTGCCCGGACACTTGACGCGCCGTGTCAAGATAAATTTGAGAAAGGAAACTCAATTTCCTGTATCCGAAGCTTTGTCACCTTCGCTGTCAAAGTGTAAAATTGCACCGAAATATCCCACGTCTTGTGTAGCTAGAGACGGCCAATGTTTCCAGGGTATTTTCATCATGCCGCCAAACTAGTTCTGGTCTTTGGGATAGACAGCCTATGCTGCGCTAGGGTTATGCGTGTCTTCTCAATATTTTGCTAAGAATCAATCCAAACAGTACCGACTAATCAAGAAAATTTGAAATGTTGGAAATGTGTATCTTGAATTTGAAGTTCAGAAAAATTCAACTGAACTCTAATAGTACAAGCAAAATTTATTTGCTTCACTCCTAAATAAAAAGCACCTTGCTACTGTTCATCTCCGGTGATTATGGGCTTTTTTTATTATCCTGCCAAAAGCTTATCAAACACACTTGAAACAGGCTTATTAATTTAGTTCCACTGGAGTGCTTCCTAGACTCTGTTCTTTGTAGTGTAGATATAAATATTCAAGTCCAAAGATTTTTAGTGCATCTTCTTCCGACTGAGCACGTAGCGTAAAATGTAACCGCACATAGTTGAATATCTACCGCGAGTGTCGTGATTAAGCTGTCCTGTGTCACTAATGGCCTATTTAGAAGTGTTTGTAATAGAGGAACATCGTCCCTTTTAACCCTCGTGCTGCTTGGAGGAAGTTAGACTCGCGTCACATGAACTATCGTACCTGGCTCCTGGTTGAGATGGCTCCGAAGTAAAAACCTATTGCTACAAATCGCAATGTGATTAGTGATGCATCGCAAGAACACTATTCCGATTTCTTTTCCAGGCTTAGTCATTGATTTTTTGTCAATTCCTATTTCAACAGGAATGCCACCAGCCTCATATTAGTCGGCAAGAAACGAACGATCCGCGATGCGTTTGGTATTGCTCATGGTGTCAGAAGAATATGAAGAAAGTAGCGAAACAGATCAACTCCAAGTCTTCACAGGGTGGGTGATGAAGGAGTAGCTAATTTATGTTGCCGGACGCTCGGCTAAATGCAAACGTATTAAGATCTAGATGCTGCATGCAGCCGTTGATAGTGTTGATTTATGTACAGAGGTGGTCAGTAATGAAATACTACTGTTTCTGAATACTCAAATAGGATTTGCCTACTTACTCACTACTTATAAGTCTTCCGCCTTTGCTTACGATCGTTAGGCAAGACTAATTAGTTTATTAACTTTCGATTTTCTGAAGTAGGAAGTAGTTTCGAGATAGGTTTCCATAACGTTACTGAGTGAAATTGTCATAATTCACTGGGCGAAATAGCCCCTGCATGACGGTAACAGCACATATTTACGAGTTTGAAGTGTCATAAGTCGTGAAGATGCAAACTGCAGCTTTGAAAGTAGCCGCCTTCGATCTGCTGCTAATAGTATGTGTCGTGACGACAAAATCTACTTTTTGAAATTACTTGAGTTCCTTTCATTGTGCTTTAACTTCTTGAAGTCTTTTTGACATGCCTTGGAAATCACTACTTGTAATTAAATAGAAATTGACAGCATTACTTCTACCTCTACTTTGGCACCAACAATGGCCACCTGTGTTTATTTGGTCCTACGATAGTTGAATTGATTCTGATTTGTCCTAAATGGTTATTCCAAACACACACTTTGAAACTACAGTTCGTTTACTGACGTGACAAACCTAGCTACTTTGTTGCTATGCTTGTCTGTCCTTACAACTGTTAAGTAAAGCTTGTCTTCGTGTGTTTTCAAACAATGTATTCCTCCTTTCTACAGCGATACATTCAAACCATGTTCAGGAGCGCGTTAGTTCCCCCGATTCGAAACCCGCGTTTGTAAACCCGTTTAAGAGGCATGAGATGAAGGTTTGTATACGACTTCCCAAAGCCGTCGTGAAGTCTGCAAAGTTTTAGTATGTTTTTGAATCGGTTTCTTTCTGGTATGGTAAGCATGTTTTTGGTGAAATTATGGACTTTCCAAATCTCGCCCAGTCCTGCATCATTTCACTCGTCAGGTAAGTCATGGAACACGACACCCGATATTCCCTAGAGGTTGCCGTCACACACCTGACAACATGGTTGACATGGTTGAAACAGTAGTAGGCATAGTCTATAGAAATTTCCACTACACTATCACCGACACTTTTTTTTTTTTTGGGGGGGGGTTTCAAGTTGGAAATTCTCTTGTCCAGGCAGTCGTGGTGTTGAAAGTCGGTATTTCTACTTGAGTAGGTCGTTAGGTCTGTGAGAAATCGAGAACCCAACAGATTCGATTAAGCTTCGAATATCCGGGTATTGCTTGTTGTCTGTATCACCTTTTATTCCACTGCAAATAAAATACTGCCTGTTACACTTCTTATGAAATATTTTTCATAATTTTTATTCAAAAGTAGGAGCTAATGCGTCGTTAAAACCAGGGCTGCGGAGTTGGTTCACTTCACCACAGACAGCAGGCATTTATCGATGAACCGAGTTAGGGAGCTTAAGTCACTCTGACTCGAATACAGAAAATTTTACGTTTATTACATTTTTTGTTGGTATTATTGCCAATCAATATAATTTGTGAAGGAGCGCCCGTCAGAATCTTGATAGCTTGCATCACTGCAACGGCACTTTCTAGTAACATTAGAGGACAATAAGTCCTATGTTGGGGGAGTTGAAGTTTGCTTCGACTCCAGCCAGCAAGTTCTTACTGCAAAAGATATTACGGAATTTTCTGTGGCTCCGACTACATCAGAGAAAATTTTATTAAAGTACGATTCTGACTCCGCAGCCCTGGTTACAACGCCATCAGTGGATCACTACCAAGAAATATCGATTTCATGAACATGCATATTGCATAGCCGCATGCAGCATGTTGTGTATGCTTCTGTACGACCAATCTAGATTTTAATGATACCTGGGCGGGAAGAAGCGAGTAAATAAACTATAGTTCTCGTTGACAAAACAATGCTTGGTCACAAAAAATGGGTCTCGAAGCAATCAACGTAAATCGTTACAATTGGTACCCGATTCTGATTGAATTATTCGTTCTATTGGACACTGGTGTAGCTTATTGTTGATTTTACGTCTATCAGACGTTTTAGCCACATCCTTCTATTGCTAAGTGCCGATGTTCAAATCTGTCAATATGGATTGCTTGTGTAATTTATGGCACAACCACCCGTGAAGCCTGAAGACACTTGCTCACTCATGTGTTGCACCCTTAAATATGACAATAGCACACCTCCCGACATACCGCTTCGTTACCGTTTACATTGTGCCCGCTCCATATCTTGTTATGAGTACGGTTGTGATTTCTGTATTCATGTTTCCAAGGTATGGAGACGCAGTGTGCTAAATTTGGTGAACAGACCTTCCCTGAAAGCTGTTCAAGCAAGCTGGAAGGGCCCTGATCGGTGAGGCGTATTCATTCAAGACATTGATGCATCTGTGCTTGGAGACCTATTATTCGTCTTCATGCCTTTGACGCACGTGACGTTACGCACATCGGTTGTGACGCAGTGAAACGAACGACCGCACAATGTCCGAGTGAAAATTTGGTGGGGGCTGGCACCTTTTATCACTCGCATAGGCTGCGGCCCTGGTCCTGGCATCGAATCGAGGGATTAGATTAAATGCAACTATATTCGGATTGCCTAAAACACTACATTTATACTAAACCTATCAGTCAAGAGACAAAACTTCGGCTTGTAGTTTGTAGCTGCTGTCATTTCTTTTTACCTTGAGCATATACCTGCCCAGTGCCCATATCGTTTACACCAGCCCTATGCAGGGCATCACCTATTCTGTGTTTATCAGACATTGTTAGCAACAGAGTGCTGCTAATTTTTCGAGGTACTCGGTAGGTTTTGCGAGCTACTTGAGTGGTTTTGTTTTACACTACTTCCACGTGTACTTGGACTGGTTTTAGGCAAATCTAATGAATTTGTCATTTTTGCTTTAGTCGCGAAATTCCACCCAACCACGTGGTAGCAAATCGTTTAGGCCAGGTCGAAGTAGCGAGGCTGCAACGAAAGGAATGACCTAACGAAGTCTGATACTGATACAGAAACTTGAGACTACATGAAAATAATAGCTGTATTGAAGTTAACCGCTATACTTTACCAGCATTCCGATCGCAAAACTGTTATATTATTTTTAGACGACCCTTCCTGCTGCTGGAAATGGTGCCTCCGGCGGTTCGCTGGCTGGCTGGGCTGCATTAAGCGGAAAGAGCGTGCCAACCGACAACGCTCCGTCGAAGTCGCAAGTTCCGCTCAAAGCCCACAGCCCGCACGCTTCGTCGCCGAAGCACCCTGCCTCTTCCGCGTCCCATTTCAAGGATAAGTCAAATAGTAAGGGTTCCAAAATCAAGGCGAGTCAGAAATTTGCGGTTTCTGACGATTTGACCTTCGCGAAAGCTCTAGGAGCCGACATACCGTCGAGCGGTTCTTTGAAGTCCAATTCCAAGCCTAACTGGAGCGGCGGTAGCGCGAAGTCTTCGATGTTTCCGAAGGCTACCGCCGTTTCCTCTAACTCTTCAAAGGCGGGTTCTCTTCCGTCCGCCAACGCCGAGAAGCGGTTGCAGATCATGAAGAAGAAAGCGAAATCTAACACAAAAAGGACGAAATCGTGATATCTTACACTAGTGAGCTTTCCAAGGTAGGAAATTCCTCACGCAGAGTGGGAGTAGTTCTCTTGCTTGCTAACGAAGCGAGCCGGTACGACTACGGGATGTGCATTCGGTTGCTCGCGCGCCGTACAAGAGGCAATTCAAGCGGACAAGCTGTTGGGTAGCTAAAGAGTAGATCTTTGTCGCCTTTTGGATGGTTTCGTTTGCGATCGCGCACTACCTACGCGTTTCCTGATCAAAACCAGGTTAAATTTGGTGTTTAACTCTCGCTACTGCATTCGCGGGTCTTGTTGCGTTGAAATTGTTCCAACCATGAATCAAAACACGTAACCTTGTTGACAGTTGACAACGAAAACCGTAAACACACATACATTTATGGGAATCAGTTTCGATCTGGGAAATATACTTTTTCTTATCTTCGACAGTGCTGTAATACTTACTGTCATTCTTGAAATCATCGGTGTAAGAGGTGGGTATTAGCATTCGTCTTACGAGTTATATACGATACGCCTTCTATCGGGCGTGGGTTGCGTTGTAATGGGAGCGACCGCTGATCTCATCTAATTCGAAAGTGGGCGGCGAGGGCCGACACTGGTGAAGTTGCAACAAATGGAATCACAGCAGCGGGGAATTCATACCGTTTGTGGAAATAATGATCTCGAACCGACAAGATCACGTAACGATGGAGCGTCCTGCGTGGGCGCAATCCCCGGCCAGACCAAAGACCTGATCAGTAAAACTGGCCTCCGGCGGTCGTGTTTAGCATTTCCGGGACAGTACGGGGGGCGGTGGTGTTGCAAGACATAGACAGCCTTATGAGTAGAGCGATTTTTTTGTTATGCCGAAATTGTTTACAAAGTCAACATTTTTTTGCAACCTTCGATTCGATTGTATCGTAGATGTTTGCACTGTCGGTGATCTCATCATTTTACAGCTTGGAGCCTACTGTTTTAGACGGCCCATTGTCTGCTCACTGTGAATCATAAACGGTCCAATGACAAGTAGGTTGACAGGTTATGCTCAACGTACCGCAATATCTTTACGAAAGCGAGACTGCGTGGGCACTGGGCATTGGTTCTTATATCAAGAAGCACATGATGAAAAATTGTGACGTAGACAGCATTGTCAGAATGAAGCAACACGACTGTGTTGCCGGCCAACAACTGCTGTTGTAGAACGTTTTTCACCATTATTGGCAAGCTACTTGGTAAAGAAAGACACTTTCTACCCGAAAATGTAGGAAAGTATCTTTCGTTGTACCACAACGAATTTTCATTATTTCTACTATTGAATAGTATATATTCATATTGAAATGAACCCGAATATTTTCGGCTGACTCGTCAGGGGTAATCGTCAGCAACTAGTAGATAATTGGAAAGAACATTGTATAACAATCGTATCACAAAATATGACGTCCCCAGCATCAAATTTCGGATGAGATAGCGTTCAATGTACTATTTTTAGGTGGTACACGAACTCCTTTTGTTGACAGAGTTTTGGTTATTGTATTTTGATAAAAGTCGACTCCAAGGCACACAAATGCAATGGTGAACGGCCCCGCCCAACGATTCGAAATCGGTCGTCTATAATGCGTGATGTAGGGGAGATGTGGTACCGATGAGACACTGGGACCGAAAATACTTGAAAAATTCTCTGTGATAATCCCATGATTACAGTACGCGACTTTGTCTACAATGGCATGCTGGCTGAATCTTTCCTCACATGCAAAAAACTTCGACCTGCGTGAGTCTGTGACAATTGACTTACGTTTTAGGAGGTGCAAACTATGTTTGGATCGACAAATACATTTTTCTATATCACCTTCCAGACCAGTGGTTCCCAACGTGGGCGATTTGGCGGTCTAGGGGGCGAAAATAGACATAGGGGAGCGATGACGCGTCAAAACGGCTGACCTTTTTTTATATTCAGTCAACCCACGGAAATTTAGTTACAAAAGTGTGTCAAATTAGACATCGAGCCGAAAATTTGACCTTTTTTTTTAGTCAACCCGCCGGTGATTACAGTTTGTATGCCCAATTTTCGGTACACAAAATTTGGGGGCGATGATCGGTGTTGACCTTGAAAAGGGGGCGATGGGTCGAAAAAGGTTGGGACCCTCTGTTCCAGACTAACAAACCCGCAATAATTTTTGATGTGAATTATACGGCTTGTATCATGGTATACAATGGCACATATTTTTGAATCAGTACCATCCTCGAGTGGACTATTTTCAATTCAATTACAGTATTTATAGGGTGGGGGACCTATAATGCCATAGCCAAATCAAGCAAAATAGTTGGACCAACTATTCACTTAACAACAGAAACACGCCTAAGAGGCTGTAAATCATAGTATAGTTACCTGTGGTGTTTTATCGCTATTACGAGGTATTTGAAAGTAAAAATGCCGATTTTCCAGTAATATGTAGGCTAGATGGTATTAATTTTGTAAGTATCGGCGGAAATCGAAACGTGATTTTATCCCAACATTGAATTGATATAATCTATTTTATTCTTGTAGGTGGTGACGAAACATTCTTCATTGGCATGCTGTAGATAAGAATACAGCACACAACAAAACAAGTTGAAAAATTTTAGTTTTGAGCGTAGGTCTCAGGGTCGTGGGCCATTGGACCCACCGGGTGGGGACCGATGACACGTTCGAGCAACAAATTTTAAACGTTTGCGAATATTTTTTAAAAAGGAGGATATCCATGTAAATGTCCGCGATAGCTAGAGCTTGTATCGAACTGTTGAGACAGCAAAAGATCCTCTATTCTCGGCAGAAGATTTGAGGGCCAGAGATCATTTTGCAATTCTTGATCCATCGGTACCCCATCTCCGCTAACTACTGGAATTCTTCATGAGTCCAGATTTAATTAAAATGAAGATAAGTAAGGACATACAGTTCCAACCAGAAATGAAGATAAGTAGTACAATTCTATCATGTGCGAAAACTCCTAATGTGCATACACGGGGTTAAAATTAAGTTTCCAAGGTAATAAAATGTCAAAATTTTGATTTTTTTGGGTAAAAAAATCGTCCTACTGATAAACGTTAGGTGAAAAAAATTGTTTTCAAAGTCATATTTATTGCAAACTGCATTTCGCTGCTGCCGTGGGAGGTTGCACAGTCGGTGGACTTGTCTTGACATTTTACGCCTCGTAGCCTACTTCACAGGCTTATGACCCAATGTCTACTCATTTTGAATTAAATCAACACACCTAAAAACTCGTAAAATTTTAAATAGGACCGTATAGTCTTTCCATGCTCACACCGATGTCTCGAATTTGAATCTGAAACTTGACCGAGTAGTGGACATCGATTCTTATATCACAGTGGTCGTCAACGTATGGGTGGATCGCGAGAGGCCCCGTGGATATACTCAGATATCGCATATATCACTACTGTGGATATACTCAGATATCGCAGATATCATTGTGGATATACTCAGATATCACCAAAATCCGCAGACATCGAGGTCATGTAAAGGTCACGCTTCGTTTAGAGCGCAGATATCACGTCTTAAGCATGTCTAGGTCGATTCAGTGCGCAGATATCAGGTCCGGACAATGCCTGGGGGAATTTTGTGCGCAGATATCAGCTCCGGAGCATGTCCGAATACAAATAGTGCGCAGATATCAGGTCTGGACCATACCTGGATTCTGTTGGTGCGCAGATATCAGGTCCGGACCATGCCTGGGGGAATTTTGTGCGCAGATATCAGCTCTGGAGCATGTCCGAATACAAATAGTGCGCAGATATCAGGTCTAGACCATACCTGGCGCTGTTTCCTGCATTGATCCTGCAGATATCAGGTCCGCAGCATGTCTGACGCCAAGCGATACGCAGATATCAGACCCGGAGTATGTCTGGATACAAATATTGCGCAGATGTCAGGTTTGGACCATGCCTGAGCGTATTTCTTTGGTCGATATACACTCCACATCATGTCTGGATGGAAATGGTCAGGCCTGGTCACTGGTCAGAGCTGACCAGTAACAAACCACTTACAGTTATTTTGGAGTCCTCTGGCAGATTTTGCCTGCTTGCATCACTTAGGCTACTCTAGTGCAGGGGTGTCAAACTCAAATTGTTTCGCGGGTCGCATTCAAACCTTCAGAACATAGGGGATTAGGGGTTCTATTCAAGCGAGACGTTTATTCACAAACAATGGAATTTGCAAAAATACAAATATTGACTGGTTGAATATAGTTACAAACCGCTAAAACAGGGGCTCTTACGACGATATCAGCATATTTCTATGATCGCCTTGTTTCAGTCGTAATCTGGCGTTAACTCTGCGTATGCGTTGGGAGGAATACAAGAGATTTAACTGTAGACGTGGCCGTTGGAATTCGGTTCATTTAAATCGCGATTCGTTTTCCTCTGGTGGTCGGGAACCTTTTCAGTCAGAAGTGATACAGTAGTGCGAACGCAGATATTTGAATTACGTTTTTGTAACTACTATATTCTCCATGTATTCATGCATGCAACGATTTCACATTGGCGTTTTCGCTTCTTCTAGGTCAATTTTTCCATAAAACTCTGAACTCAGTGTTCTCCATTTTGGCTTCCCGGAATTGCGTGTCAATGTCACCGAATTTTTGCTAATACTGCTAGAGTGAAACCACAAAATAATAGGTAAAATGTGGCCTATGCACATATTTTACCCTTGCTGCATTGAGGGATTATTTAATAGAAGTTTCACGGACTAAAAATCTCAACATTTGTTAGAAATATGCAGGATAATACAAGCATTTTTCCATCAAATCGAAATTTTTTCGCGGGTCGGATAAAATCGTCCGGTCGTATGTTTCACACCCCTGCTCTAGTGGTTATATATCTTTGTACTACAT
>ATSW01074163.1:0-10218 GCA_000444245.1 Botryllus schlosseri
TAGACCGCCAAATGGCCCCCTGGGGCGATATCGCCCACGTTGGGAACCACTGCAATAGACGAAATCCCAATAGCAGGTTTGTAATGACTCGAGTCATGACTCGACTCGAGTCTGACTCGAGTAACGATTTTGTGATGACTCGACTTGACTCGAGTCATTTTCTAAAAATGCGGAAATGACTCGACTCGAGTCTTTGCGCATGACTCAAACCAAGTCATATGACTCGAGACTCAAACGGCCAAGACCGACATTTCATTGTAATTTCAAAGAATAGTAAAGTAACCACACTATTTGGATTTCGTCTATCGGTACTTGTACTTGAAAATGCGACCAGAAACTGCTAAAAATGAGAAAAATTAGTATTTGTGAATGCAAACCATTCGATATCACCAAACAGAGTTATAAAAAGGGGATTTAGCAAGACTAACTGGAAACTGGTCAGTCACCACAATGACTTGGACTCGACTCGAGTCATAATACCATGACTCGGACTCGACCCTCTGCTCGCTGACTTGGACTCGGACTTGACTCGGTGGTGAATTGAAAATGACTCGACTTGACTCGAGTTAAAACTATAAAATTGAGATTGACTTGTGACTCGGAGCCTTTTGACTTGGTTACAACCCTG
The DNA here is from genome assembly GCA_000444245.1 of Botryllus schlosseri. Lineage (NCBI taxonomy): Eukaryota > Metazoa > Chordata > Ascidiacea > Stolidobranchia > Styelidae > Botryllus > Botryllus schlosseri. Next base: position 629 of record ATSW01074163.1, read on the forward strand.
CCCAATAGTGTGGTTACTTTACTACCGGTATTCTTCGAAATTACAGTGAAATGTGGGTCTTGACCGTCCGAGTCTTGAGTCATATGACTTGGTTCGAGTCATACGTAATGACTCGAGTTCAAGTCGAGTCATTTCCTGACTCGAGTCAACAGAAAATCGTGGATCGAGTCTATCCATCACTCGAGTCATTACAACCCTGGCTTCGACCATTAACAAACTCATGGTGTACTGCTTACTGCATCACAATCAAGTCAATACGTACATGTCTCCCACGGCTTTGGTTCTCTTTTCCGATCGATATATCTTCCTTGCATTGGTCTTCGAAAGGCTGGTTTTGGAATAGTTCTTCTGTTGGAGGGCGGTAGCTTACGGGACACCGCCAGCATCGACGTGAGACGCATTTTGCTGTTAGTTTTACAAGATCGATCTGCAGAAATTGAGAGTAGCATCAATAGCGGCGATAATAAATCGGAATTTTAGAGATTTGAAACCACAAGGTAAAGGAAATGTGCGAATCAGGTCTTGAAAATGTTATCAACAATAACAATTGATAGCAAATATTCAAATCAAACATTGGAACCTGAAAATTTTATATACAATTCACCAAGTCTCGGCATGATCGAACTGGTGCTTTTGGATAGGTAGAGAATTGCCAATTGAGAAGCAGTTGCGGAAAAACAATAAATGAACAGAAAAAATATATACAACACTCACAGCAGTTATGTACATTTGAGTTGACTGATCAATAGGAATAGGTCGAGTACGGTAATCTAAGTTTAACAATTTCCAATTTTCAAGTCTTGTTACTTTGTCGCTGTTTTGGGCACATTATGATAACTAGGGATGAAATCTACAAGTCTTTGAATGAATATTTGATAAATTTGTTGATTTCATGATAACTTGAAACAACATGGTGGTCCACATTATCATCTGGATTCCATAGTTTTTATGTACAGAATTATTAAAGTTATATCTAGATATATATTTACGCAATTGCTTTGCATATGTAAAACAGATAGGAACAATTTCAAGTCGCAACTGGTGGATGTGCAAGATATTTCTGCGGGTTGAACTTTTAAAGGAGTGACGAGTATCTACTTAGCACATAGCGAAGTACTGAGCCAGTAACAATTACCATTAAATGATTATGCCAAGCCAGTCTGATGAGGTGAATTACCCACATTACAGCCTTGTAACATACCGAAATTGCAAGTTATTTTTGAACAGCCCTAGCTCAACTGCAAATTGCACACAAAAACCAACATGAAATCACGCGTCGTAAGATAAAATCGGCGCCAGCCATTTTTCCACATCATCGACCGACATTCCTTTCCGACCCGCGTAATCTGTGACCTGATCTTTCATAATTTTTCCGACAGAAAAATAGGAAGATTTCTCGTTCGCGAAATACAACCCGCTAACGGAAGCGGCCGGATTCATAGCCAACGATTCTGTGAGTTCGACCCCGATTTTTTCCCTCGCATTCATAAGATCCCACATTGTAGATTTCTCGGTATGATCTGGTTGACTTGGGTATCCCGGGGCAGGCCTGATTCCAGAGTATTTGATACGATGTAAGTCGTTGGCTTCAAAGTTTTCGCCTTTGCAATAACCCCAGTAGTTTTTGCGTACTTCTTGGTGGAGATATTCGGCAAAAGCTTCCGCCAAACGATCAGCTAGAGCTTTAGTCATGATGCTGTTATAATCGTCGTGATTTTTTTCATAGTTTCTACTCATTTCCTCAGCTCCAAAGCAACCTACAGCGAACATTCCGATATAATCTTTGATCCCGGAATCGCGTGGTGCGATAAAATCAGACAAACAGAAATGCGGGTCTGATCTCTCCTCTTTTTCTGCTTGCTGACGCAATCCGTAGAACGTAGCGGAAGGTTTAGAAGGTCTCGGCATTTCGTCAGTAGTAAAAACTTGAATATCATCGCCTTCAGAGCAAGCAGGATAAAAAGCGACCATAGCGTTCACCGTCAGTAATTTCTGATTTTTGATGTTGCGCAGCAAATTTTGGGCGTCTTCGAATATCTTTTTCGCCTCCTCTCCCACCGTTTTGTCTTTAAATATTTTCGGGTAAGAGCGATTCGGGTATTTACCCCGAAGCTGCCAGACGTCGAAAAACGGTTTCCAATCAATGTAAGGCACTATCATCTCCAAGTCAAAATTCACAAAAGTTTTCTCCCCGATAAAATCGGGCGTTGTCGGTGTTTCGCATTTATTCCAATCGATTTTGAAACATCTCTCCCGGCATTTAGTCAAAGGTACATACACACGGTCATGTAGATTATCGTAATGATCACTACGTACATCCTCATATTCCTCTTTGATATCCTGCACAAAAGACTCTTTCGCATCTGTGTTCAATAGCGACGAGCACACCACCACACTTTTAGAAGCGTCCAAAACGTGAATAGCTGGCTCGCTGTATCGTGGCGATATTTTCACTGCCGTGTGCGCTTGAGATGTGGTCGCGCCCCCTATCAGCAGAGGTATTTTGAAATTGAGTCTCTCCATTTCTTTAGCGACGTGAATCATTTCATCCAGTGATGGAGTAATCAGACCTGATAGCCCGATTATATCAGCTTTATTGTCGATGGCCGTGTCCAAAATTTTCTTGCAAGGCGTCATAACTCCGAGGTCAATAACTCTGAAATTATTACACCCCAACACTACGCCGACGATATTTTTACCAATATCATGCACATCGCCTTTCACAGTAGCAAGTACAATAGTTCCGCTGTATTGATCTTCCATATCGCAATCTTCACCGGCATCTGCCCTTTTCTGTTTTTCAGCCTCCATAAAAGGCAGCAAATAGCCCACCGATTTTTTCATGACTCTCGCCGACTTGATTACTTGCGGCAAAAACATTTTTCCGGACCCAAACAAGTCACCCACGATTCCCATACCTTTCATTAAAGGGCCTTCGATGACGTTTAAAACGCGGGGGTATCTTTCCGAGTTTTGTCTGCATTCTTCAGTATCTTCGACCACAAATTTGTCAATTCCTTTGATGAGAGCGTGTTCCAGGCGCTTTTCCACGTCGTAATTCCGCCATTCTTCAGTTTCAACGACTTTTTTACCGCCTTTTCCTTTCGTTTGAGCGTATTCCAGTAATTTCTCAGTGCCCCCATCATCTTTGTTCCAAATCAAATTCTCGCACAACAGTAGCAGTTCCTTATCAATATCATCATACACCGGTAAATTCCCGGCGTTTACAATCCCCATGTCCATTCCGGCCGTAATAGCATGGAATAAAAACACAGAATGCATGGCTTCACGTATTGCATCCATCCCGCGGAATGAGAACGATAAATTAGACAATCCACCACTGATTCTAGCTCCCGGTAATTCAGACTTAATCTTTTTGATAGCTTCGATGAAATTGATCGCATAATCGTTGTGTTCGGTCATGCCTGTCGCGATGGTTAAGATATTTGGATCGAGAATGATGTCGCACGGGTTGAATTTGACGCGATTAACGAGTATGTCATAAGATCTAGCGCAAATGCGGAATTTATCAGATGTTTCGGTGGCTTGACCTTGTTCGTCAAAAGCCATTACTACGACAGCGGCACCGAAACGTTTTACGGTAGTAGCTTTCAAGATGAAATCATCTTCACCTTCTTTAAGACTAATGCTGTTCACAATGCATTTCCCTTGCGTGCAGCGCAATCCCGATAAGATGACTTCAAAGTTTGACGAATCTATACAAAACGGAACTTTCGCCACCTCTGGTTCCGCGCTAAGTTGGTTAACAAACCTAGCCATCGCGCGTTTACCATCCAACATTCCGTCGTCCATGTTGATATCTAATATCTGAGCTCCCATGGCGACTTGTTGCTTAGCGACCTCGACTGCGTCCTCGTAATTATTTTTCTGGATCAAACGCGCAAAACGGCGCGATCCAGCGACATTGCATCGTTCCCCAATGTTCACGAAGTTTGTGAGCTTGTTAATAATCGCCGGTTCCAACCCACACAAGTACATCGAGTTGCTGTCCATGTTTTTAGCTAATTTCCTTGGAGGTATCGTAGATACAGCGTTCGCGATCGCTTGTATGTGATCAGGTGTAGTACCACAGCACCCTCCTACAATGTTAACGAAACCGGACGTCGCATATTCTGCTAAAAACGAGGATGTCGTTTCAGGGGTTTCGTCGTAACCGCCGAACGTATTCGGTAAACCTGCGTTCGGGTAGCAAATAACGTACGCGTCTGTAAAATTACTTAAAGCTTCCACGAAAGGTCTCATTTCTGAAGCTCCCAACGCGCAATTCAAACCGATACATAACGGATTTCCGTGAGACACGCTAATCGCGAACGCCTCAACTGTTTGCCCTGATAAAGTCCGCCCGCTTTTATCAACGATAGTGCCTGAGATAAACACAGGCAGATCACCAACATGGCTGTAATCTGGATTGTCCGAAATCTTATCAATAGCGAAAATAGCCGCTTTCGCGTTGGCAGTGTCGAAAATAGTTTCGATCAACAAGATATCAACTCCGCCATCGACTAATCCACGTATTTGCTCGCAGTAAGCGTCTACTAGCTCGTCAAAATGAATGTTACGAAAAGCAGGACGTTCCACAGACGGCGACAAAGATAGAGTGCGATTTGTGGGACCTAAACTTCCTGCCACGTATTTTTCAGAGCCTGTCAATGCCGAGACGTGCTTGGCTGCTTTTTTCGCTAGCTCCGCCGACGTTTTATTCAATTCGTAAACGTAATCTTCAAGTTGGTAGTCACTTTGCGCGATGCAAGTCCCAGAAAATGTATTCGTTTCCGCGAAATCTGCTCCTGCCTTGTAGTAATCTACGTGAATATCGTAGATAACATCCGGTTTTGTGATGCTTAGAAGATCATTATTTCCTTTTAAGGAACAGGGGTGGTTTTTGAAGCGTTCCCCACGAAAATCATCTTCCTCGAACTTGTGTTTTTGGATCATAGTTCCCATCCCGCCGTCGAATATCATGATACGGCGTTTCATTTCATTCTCCAGTTTTTCTCGAAGGTCAGATCGGCCCTTCATGGTTGCAAGCAATGCTATTAAATAGACAATGATCTGCAGAACATTGCATAAAGAAGATTGATTTCAAGTATCAGTACCAGTTCATTGATAATTTCATTATTCCAAAACACTACAAAGACTGCGTTATAATGAAAAGATAGATGACACACCTCCGGCTCTTTGAAGAGCAACTACCATATGATCGGGGTGGAATACAAGAAAACGCATTGCTCTATCAAGTATGTCGGACCTGTAGTGGTAACTACCAGCAGTTTCTACTAATTAATACTAGTCGGCCCTCAAGATTTCCAGACCACAATCTGACATATCAACCTCGGCTACTGACTGACACATGCAAGCAATTTTTGTTGCTATTCCTTCTATGTTGTTCTTACTTAAATCCAGTGCAAATGCCTCTTATTTACATGCTGTATAGTGTAGGCTAAGATGGGTGCCTGATAATAACGTAATAAGACTACTTCAAGTCGTTTCGGCACCCTCCTATGTTTTCATTATACTTATACTGCAAGTGCAATCTTCTGGTGTATCGATTTGATAAAAATTTTGATAGATGATGTATATAGATCAAGTAGGTAAATTCTACTTTCACAAATAAGAAGTATTTCATGACTGATCACCTCTAAATATATCGCACACTAGTATATAGAAATTAGCTACTTGCTACAGTAATTGCCTGCCTGCTCAAGAGTGCGTTAACATTTCATAATGTCGTGTCTCTACACCATTGCTCATTGTGCTGTCTGAAAGTAGACTCATAAGAATATCAATGGGTTGCCGGCTTATAATATATTTTCACTGCGCCGATGCATTGCTTTTAACGCAAGTCTTATTCCTCACAGAAAGATGCACGTACCCTCTAGCACACACGCGATTCCAGCCCCGCCGCACGCTCAAATAAAGTCACGGAGCAGCGGTTGGCTATTTATATTCAAGTCAAACTCATTCAGGCGTGCAAGGACATTGCAAAATGCAATCAAACTGAGCCGGCAACTCATTGATATATTTATTAGTTGACTTTTGAAACACCACAAGATACATTGGGTAGGGTTACCATACGTCCTCTTTCAAGAGGATTTGTCCTCTTTTTTTACTTTTTTGAAAGTGTCGGCGGGGGACGCCTAAATGTCCTCTTTTTTGAGATTTCTTCTAAATGAATAGGCCTACTAGACCAGCAGCGAGATAGACTAATGGTTATGCGTCCGGCTTCTCGTGGATTAGATCCCCGGCCGGGTCGTACCAAAGACTCGAAAATTGGTAACCGCAGCTATCCTGCTAGGCGCTCAGCAATTATGGATAGCATGGAGGAGAAAAAAACGGGGGCGCAGACTATATGACCTCATGGGGCCGTATCGCAACTCCGTCGTCAAAGCATCTCGATGGTGCAGGCGAAAAAGAATATCATATCTCTCTCTCTCTCGAAGCTATTTCAGGCGGGCCGTGAAGACGTTTTAAATGTTACACTTTCGTATTAAATATTCCAAACACTTTATATTCTCAAGATTAGAAGAGAAATGCACATTCTCCTCCTCCAAATGAAATTGTGTTGCGGCAATAAGCGCCACAATTCGTGAGCCAGATTTTGGACAGAGTCATATTGATTGGTGCGTGAAATCCGACAGTGCGTTGTTGTGAATGCGTGAGATTGAAATTCATTCATTCCTCAAAATTATTTGCGAACGTTGGTCGGGAAATGCAGCAATCCAGCCGGACTTGTCGATGTAATCACCAAACAATTGCCGCGATGCAAGCTCCTTACAACCCCTTTGTGTTCGACGTAATAGACGAATTGCTGATTGGATACGCGCTTTCTCGTCTGTTATTGTTTTTGGTGGTGTGTTTCTACACCAGGCCGATATTCTTTATCGTGATTGCGCATCTGCCGACTTGGAGCACGGTCCACGTCTAGACTTTTTTAAAACACCGCTTAGGGTGCGTTCTAGCTAGGTGACGTTTTCGAAATGATTTCAAAACCAGTCGCGAAAACACGACCGTTCGAAGTGAACGTGATTTCGGTAGTGGTTTCAAAATTACCCCGTTCCGACTAGTAGTTTTCGCGCCGATGGTCTCGAAAACCCAATCGTTCGTAGTGGGTCTCGCTCGACTACGGAGGGCGTTCGTAGTGGCGCGAAACGCGAAATTAATTTCGTGCTAGCAGGCTACTACGAACGTGTGTTTTCGTGCTTGTTGCTGACGCGAAACTACCTGTTTCAGGTGGCAGGAGCGTGTCGACATTAGCAATGTTGGTCATGGAGGTGGCAGTTATTGAATAGTGCAGGTTCTATTGACTGGATTTGTCATGGCAAAAAGTTGTGTATATGCTATGCATTACATATGGTAGTTTGTAGGGAGTACTGGATTACCCTATAGTTTATATAGTAATGATATATGTTTTGCAAAGAGTTTTAATTTCACACATTTGAAAATAGGCTATACCAGTGTAAAGATGTCAAGGGGTACAATTTGGAGCGAAATGGAAGTGATGCAGCTGGTAAAAGCTTGGTCCAAACCTGAGACACGGAGTATGATCACATCAATTCTAAAGAATGGTGACATTATCTAGCTAGCAGCTCAGTTTCCCGCAAATCAATATATATATGGAAGCCCAGATTGTTGGATGACTTTCTAAGTAATGAAAGAGTAGGCTTATATCAGTCTGCGGTTATTTGAAGTCATCACGCATGAAGATTCTTTCTAAGATAATTGCAAATGTTAAACTAATTTTCAATCAATTAGTAAGGATGATGGAGATACTGATGCAAGCCCGACAATACCATTGTCGTGCTATTAAAACTCGTCGCAACCAGTTATTTTAATTAGCCATGACAAACTGAGTTTTACTTTGACAATAACTCTTGACCACTTGTATAATTCTAGGCAGCAGTCGGCGCACACTACAGCACTGCAGATGCCTCGGGACGTTCTGCACCAGAGATATCCCGGGCATGAGTCAAGGACGGTGCACAGTAATTTCCTGTTAATCGTCATACTTACCAGTTGCCACCGGTACCTTTTTTACAGCCTCGTTGCAGCTATCCTCGAATATGATGGAACCCTATATGATGCTATACTGAAAACGTTCTTCCTCAACAACTGCTCAATAAAAAGCATATCTTTCAGCGAACCGATTTTTAACCATTTTGTCTCACGGGTAAAAGATACTGATGACGCAATGATGTTTAGCATCACGCACAAAACAGGATGTGAGGTTTCATTTGTAAAAATTGACAATTGAGATTTGAAAATTGGCAACAAAATTGACAATTGAGATTTGAAAATTGGCAACTAAAGCAACGTATGTAAACCTAGGGTTGCAGCTACATCAGTATCCAAATTTAAACGAGTTTCAGCATCTCTTCCAAGTGGTTGCAGCCACCTACATCAACTGCATCCAGATCTTGAATCAGGTCTCTTGCTATGGAGAATTGTCAGCCTTGTGTTTGTCGGACTAGCGTCACATCGTCTAAAGATCAATAGCCAGAGGGATTTTAGACGGTTGACAAAAACTTTGTTCAACAACCATTCTTGCTGAGCTGTGTTTCTGGAATAAATAGGATAATATTTTACAGACTGGCCAGACGGAGGATCTTTGAAAATTTATTATCAGTAGGCCTGCTAGAGCAAGAACGATATAAATCATTTCAGATCAGTGACTTTATGAATTTCATAACTGTTCAATGACAATTTATTAGGAAGGCACTTGGCAGCAATTGCTTCTGATAGGGACATTACCAAGAATTTTACTGCAACACCTCTGATAGCTTACATTTTGCTCACCTTGTTAGAACAGACACATTGTTCTGCCAGGCATTTATTCTCGGTGTCACAATTCATCTTCTTACAACGTGATGTTCTTCCTCTCAGGATGTCAATTGCCGCATACATATACGGATGCTGATTCTGTCGTGCATTGATTTTGACTACCGGTACTTATTGCTTAATTTCGAATCACACATATTGTAAATACTCAATTACTGTAAAAAAAGTTGAGAACGTTACTATAACCAAGCAAGCCATCTGCATATCACCGACTATTAAAACCTACCCTACAGAACGCCAATACACTATAGTACAGGGCTGGCCAACCTTTTTGGCCAAAGGGCCACATTCGAATGACGGACTTTTGCGCGGGCCACTATCCGCGCGAAGCGCGAAAATTTTTTGAAGTTCATAGGTCAATAATATTGTCACTTGATTATATTGCGGGCCTGCTGTATATCGCTGGGCTAAGTTTGCGAGGAGTGGGCTATTCGGCGCATGGACATATCGATATCGAAAGCTGCGACCAACATGCGTCAATCATTTCGTGCATAGGTTTCATAGTCGACGGTCTTACTGCGAGCGCAAACGCAAGGTCGCATATGTTGAACGACACTTTGTCTCGTAATCCCGAATATAGTTAGACTCAATCTGATACATTAGGTCAGTGGTTCCCAACCTTTTGCGTCTCATCGCCCCCTTTTCAAGCTCAACGCCGATCATCGCCCCCAAATTTTGTGAACCGAAAAATCGGTATACAAACTGTAATCATCGGCGGGTTGACTAAAAAAAAA
>ATSW01074175.1:0-15131 GCA_000444245.1 Botryllus schlosseri
TCAGGATCTACCATTCAAAAGCAAGCACATAGACTGCTACAGATTCTATGATGGTTATTTTAGAACTGATAGATGTAGATTGCTGGATGATTTACCTTAAAATAAACTAGAAATACACTTAATGCACAAATTTGAGGGGGACTACATGCTGAGTAATATTGGTAATATTACAATTTATACTTCAATATGTGCCGTTACTTTGATCTCGGTAAAATTGTGTTGAAATTTACTCTTCACAGAGACGATCCATAAAGTTTTATGACCAGCAGAACTCAAGATATGTAATTGTCTGACAGGTCTTCATCCATGCGTTTGACACTAGTCTGCCAGAATTCTCTTTCCCAGTTTTAGAAGCGGCCTTGGACCGCTTCGGACATAATAATATCCTCTAGTTTAGCATTCATATACAGAAATTGACGAGAACTATTCTTAGAAACAAACAACTGTATTATATTTTTGTGGCATATTCAGAGGTCAATTAGAGCCGCAAGAACGCTAGCTTAAAGCCGCAGTTGAGAATCAATGCTCTAGTTACTCCAACATATCTATGTGGTGTTGTATTCACGTATCATCGCCTCATTTCCATTACACTGGTCAACACAATTTTTGTTGACTTTGATCAGACAATTGATTCTGACTAACTTTTGGGCGCTGAATTCAAAAATGACTTCCGTTTTTCTCTATCACGTCAAGTTTTTGGGTTAGGCACCCCCTCAGTGCCTCAAAACCTTTATAATAGCACTGCTTTTAATATTTTGTGTTTATTGTATAAAACGTTTCAAAAACTACAACCTGACGAAAGTAAATCATTCGACCTCAAATAAACATTTGCACTGCTTTATTTGGTTGATTTAAACTGATATTGTTTGTACAGGACAAATAAAGTGCGAGTTTCAGGGTCCAATCTACGCTAATAACCCATAATTCTGTAGGTTGTCTAGTTTGATACTCGAGCATTAGTCAGCTAACATATGTAAGCCCCATCTACTCTGGTATCTTATCCCCATCATCTTCAAATGTTTGGGGACATTTTCTCCTTGACCATCTCTGACTATGTCAAGGTTTTCAGGAAATTTATTAAAATATTTCAGTTTTTTTTAAATGTCTGCTGCCGGACATGAGCATATGGCACTTATGGCAGTGGCACATGTGTATCAGGGTTGCATGAGCTGTGCATCCTTATTGTCTGGAAAAAAAGAAAGAAAAATATTTAAAAGCTGACACATATGATCCAATCGGGCTCGTAATAATGCAACAATTCTATGTTTCTGTATTGTTCTCGATGTTTCTGTATTATTCACGAATACTAACTGAGTGTGCAATTGTTACTGCACCCAAGACGTTGGCATTTTGCCACACTTTAGGATCCTTTTTGAGCTAGCCATAGACATTTGCCATTCACTTGAGTTCTAAATCATGATTCCTAACTCCTCCAGTAATCCATGGTGACAGTATCATGCCAACTCCAGTATCACGACAATACAAAAAGCTACCGAAAGTAGGCCGACAAAGAAAAGGCTGATTCTCTTGATCGAAAGTGAGATACCTTCCCTACCTTGCCAAGTAATCTTTTCTCACTTCGTAAGTATGTTAAAAGTAAGGAAGTTAAAAGAAAATTGCTATTCGAAGTCTCAAAGGCTATGTCAGATCAATCACTTGTGTTGATAGACTACTCTACATTCTGCTATCCCTAAGATCTTCATCTTGATCCAAATTGCCGAGCATATATTAGTTTAAAGTTACACTGGACAAGCTGAATGGGGCATTGGACCTACAGCTGATAGTAAATGTTATTTTTATTTTTCTTGCCATGTCTTGCAGTTTGAATCAAATATGTGTGTGAAATATCCTCAGATGGTTGCATCCTCTAACCAAAAATGGGAGAAAGCATCGGTCTAGATCAGGGATGGGCAAACTACGGCTCGCGGGCCGCATGCAGCCCTCCACACCGTTCTGTGCGGCCGGCGAGAGTATAAAGAAAATTAATAAAAATATTGATAAAATGCGTACTAAAAATCGAATTAAAGCTGGGATTTGAACAAATTTTTCTTAGTTTATTTCACCATGATAATCCTAAGGCAGTGGTTCTCAAACTGGGGTAGCACCCCCCTTTAAGGGGTGAAAGCATCTGAAGATGAGCACGAAGCTAAGCTCAACTAAAAAAAATTCGCGCTTGGTGCGATCTACATCCCATTCATACTGGATACTCTGTATATTTGTCCGAATTTCATATTTCAAAATCTCTCATCCACAGTCGTAACCTTCCATGCCATATAACTATCCGTTAGGTTTGCTAGCATCGGGCTCTTTTACCATCATAAGAGGGGGCATGTGAGAATCACTGTACTAAGATGAATACTTCGTATTCAACTGCTAAACATCACAGAAATCCTCCTACGAGATTTACATAATTTGGATCAGTAGCGTAATTACAGATTGGCCAATCCAGTTTTAATTATTTCAGTGACGTGCTTATAAAAAACGATTCGCACGTGCCTTGGGTAGATTCGTTCTTTATGTGTGCATAATCAGGGTATTTATATTTTAATTACACATAGTAGAAGCGTGTTTGAAGCTAACATGGATATGATTATGATGCTGTCAGTATTGTGTGTCGTCCTGGAACTGATCCAAAAGTGGAATTAGCAAATCTATGATTGGATCGCTGCTCACAGATCTAAATTTCATTCCTGTTCTAAGAATCGGGACAACCTACTTACATCTCTATAGTTTTGACAAATTGGTTGAGGTCGACCAGCCTATGAAATCTCGCCACTGTTTCTGACGCGTGTACGATATAATCAAAGCAAAGTTTAGATTGTTTTAAATAAGTATATATTTTATCGACACAAGTACTCGTATTGTGTTTTGGTTTATGATCCCAAGTTTATATAGTGTGGCCCGCGAATGGATTCAGATATTGAATGCGGCCCGCGAGCTCAAAAGTTTGCCCACCCCTGGTCTAGATCGATACCAGTACCTTTTTTCTTAATAATTCAATTGAGCCCTTCGGCTAGATAACTAATTATATAGTAAAAGTGTGGATTTTTATATGGTATGGAAAGGCAATACTGGTATGGCTAAATTTGTGGAAATTTGCATATTTTGGGCATATGTCATAGAGCAAAAACTTAACGCGATAGAAGAAAGCCAATGGCATTTTTAGAATCAGCACGCCAAAATTAGCCTAAATCAAGTGCAAAATCGAAGTCAACAAATTTTTCGTTTAAAATTGTTTCCCAGTGTTATTGAAGGTTCTTGTGCTTTCTTGATTCGATCAAGCATGGAATTTGATATAGTTGTCAGCCGGTGTTTTTAAGGAAGGAAGGAACCAACCACATACCATGGTGGTTCAGTTACAGCAAGGCATACACCGTGCGGTACTGGCGCTCAACGGACAATGTTCAGGCATCTTTTTGTGTGAAGCAATCAACCCGTTTTCAGTCATTATTGTTACGTCGTCCATTGCGCACAATTACCGTAAGCCTGCTTACCCTAACTAATCCATGGTATGCCAGTGTGCTAATGTCTTACTCATATACATATATTGATATTTCTTCAACAGTTGCGAGAATATTAGTTGAATTTGGAACTTCTTGAGACTCTCATACACAGCTCGAGGAAACAAATTCAAGTTCAATATACCATCCTCAAATATTCTTGTTTTACTGTAAGAAAGTTAGCTCAAGATACAAAATATGAGGAATGATTTTTTTTTAATATTTGTGGGATTGAAATAGATCTGCTCATTCGCTGTCGTGATGACGTTGTATTGGTTCATCAAGATGATTTCTCGTTTAGGTGGAAACGTTGATGGTTAATTGGTACGAAGACAAAAATGTCGATTGGCAATCCATTGAACATTTTGTCAAGAAAAATCAGGTGAGAATATTTGGTTCATGTGATTTCTGATAATTCAATTTGTTTTTATTCCAGGTCGAACGCTTGGATATCATTTCTGATGGAAATGCTACGAACGAAGAATACCTTGATGTATCAGAGCACGGGAATGGCATCTCTGCTTTGGGTGTTTTGGTCAATATGCATTGGTTGTTCAATGTTAGAAATCCGGATGACATACGAAGCACACTGGACATTTGTCAGCAAAAGAATGTAAGTTAACAAGCGTCATGTTTCGAGTTTCGAGTCACTAGCCTATCTCAAAGTATATTCCATTTCATAGATTGAATCCGTTAGATGTGTGATCGATCGGTTATATCGCCCTTCGCTGGGTGACATTTATTCCCTCCTGAAGCATGCAAAGAAGCTCACTCTTGTATATTGCCACCGGGACGATATTTTGAAAGGAGATGACCTTAACAAGGCTCACAAGACTTCCAACGACCTCGGTACTGAGCTGCAAGTTTTATGTGGTGGGTAAAAGCCTCGTGAAGGGAATATCAATATTTGGGATGGAAGCGGCCCTTCCATTATTGTTGAAATTGACGAACTATATGCCGAATGTCATTTACTCATTGAATGGTTGCTAACTGATCAGTGATCGCGTAAAGCAGGCCCGGCCTACCCGTGGCCCACGAGGTAATTTTCAAAATCCGTAATATTATTAACAATGGATTACCCAGATTTTGAACTTGCAAAATTTGATTAGTCCGGCCAAAACACTAACGATTTAACGACTAAAATATCAGTTCCGACGCATTGGTAGATCCCTGGCAGTCACATTTTAGGTAGATCTTCGTATATTACAATAAAGCGGAATATTCTTCGGTTCATATTTATCTAAAATAAAGATTTTCTTTCCGCTTCCCGCAATATCATGTCACTCGATATCTTGTTTTAATATTTTGATACCCCCCTCCTGAAAATGAAATAACGCCTAATGTACCCCATTGAGTCTAACTATATTCACAATTACGAGAGAAAATGTCATCCAACATGCGACCTTGCGTTGGCGCTCGCAGAAAGACCATCGACGATGAAACCTATAGCCACAAAATGATTGATGCAGCATGTTGGCCGAAGCTTTCGATTTCGGTATGTCCAGGCGCCAAATGGTCCAATCCTTGCGAACTTAGCCCAGCGATATACAGCAGACCCGCAATATACTCAAGTAGCAATACTATTGACATATCAACGTTGAAAAATTTGTGCGGGCGCTGGTTCGTCATTGGATGTGGCCCTTTGGCCAAAAAGGTTGGCCGCCCATGGCGTAAACTCTACCTCATTGCTTGGAATTATCATACATTGACCGACTACCTAAGCAGGCGAAATAGCCTGGGCGCCATCTATGCAGGCGGCCCGGATTTAAATCCCGCAGGTTATTCTGTACTCGTTCCCCGTGTCGCTGTTCTTATAGCGACAAAACGCCCGTTAAAAAAAAAACGATGAAGAAAGAAAAAGAGCAAGAAATAGCAACAAAGAAAGATTAACATCAAAGAAGACTGCGACATCGGGCAACTAGGCCAAGAGGGATGCCAAATTAAGATACCGCAACTTCTGGTTGTTTCGGCAACCTCCTATCTGTTCATTACATTTTGTGTGTCTTGTATATCGCATGGTACATTGTGTGTATGTTTTGGGCACTGCTCCGTCTAAGCCAGGGGTTCTCAACTTCCCTTGTATGACGGGACGCATTTTAACATCAAAAGACGCTGCGGGCCGCAGAACAATATCACCATGTATTTGTGGTAAATTTAAGCTACTGTAGCCTATTTACCAGTCGTATACAGGCATTTAGTACATTTTTATGCATTATAAAGTATTAATGGACAGCATTCGTAAGTTTGCAGCTGCTGCTTGTTGTGAGAATATGTAGGCCTATCTTCTAGCGGCGCAATTAAATCTTTTCATGAAGCGTGCTTTGCATTCGTTGCCAAGTCGGTATATGCAACTTCAAGCGCTACCACCAGAGAACCGACCTCTCTGTTTCAATGCGTGAGTGAGCAAGTATAAATTACGGTAACTTTTGTGTTACAGACGCCATTATCGCAATGAGATCTGAGTGATACGGGAAGAAGTCTGGCGTTCCGGGCAATTTCTGAGCAAACCAATCACCCCTTATCATTTCCTTCCATGCCAGGGGCTCTGCACCAATAGTTACAGAATCCAGCTTTGTCAAGTTGATATTTTTAGCTGGTCCCCTCACCAAGTTTGCCCAGCCAGCATTTCGTCTGCATATTTTATGCAAAGTTGGTGGATTCGTCCGAGGCTGGGTTAAAGTAGTCTACACGACAACGTGTTTCAGAATATGCGATAAAAGATCGACTGGCATTGATGTTACTCGTCTATTCACGATTGAATCATATGCGACTGTATCTTAGAAATTTGTCTGGTGATGTTGTCCTTGATGCTAAGTTCCGGGAACAGCAAATATTCGCACATAATGTTAAGGTTTTATTAAAATCACACCTTCTATAGCAGATTTCTTGGTTTAGCTATTTTCCAAGCAGTTTTGAACGATGCGTCTGTAACGTAGTCGGCAATCTCAACAATCGTTCGCAGTGAGTCTAACACTCTTTAAAAGTTTAGGCCTACTAAATTGCGGGATTCTCTTGAATCCGAGTCCAGCGAATACCGATTCAAAACAATAACAATCTGAAGTCGAGCATATATCAAGAAACGCCCCATTAAAGCAGTGGTTCTCAAGCTCTTTTAGACGCGCCCCTTTTTATAGGGAAAACTTTCGAGCCCCCTAACGTCATATAACAAAATGCAACCTTATGCTAGCAATACAAACGGCCAGTTTAATGGCATGGAAGGTTATGGCTGTTGATAAGAGAATTCTCAAATATGAAACCAGAATATACAGTGAAATAACTATGAATTGGAGATAAATTGCGCGTAGCGCGAAAATTTTTTTGAGTCGACCTCAGTTTCGCGCCCCTTCAGATGCTTTCACGCCCTAACGGGACGCGCGCCCCAGTTTAATAACCACTGCATTCAAGAATGAGCAATCAAACGAAACAGACACGGTGTGATAATATAGTGCCAAGTATTTAAATTAATTTGTAACAATACCGTGTCAGTAGTACTTGCGTTTATGATGAAAGATGTCGCGGGCCGCAAAATAAACGTCTGCGGGCCGCGGGTTGAGAACCCCTGGTCTAAGCCATAGTGGTGACTTCTAGACCTTGTGCCCTGTTGTCGCAGTGAGTGCGCGTAGACTCGTGAAAAATTAGAGGGAACATTGGTATTGGAAAGATGAAAATACAGCCTGATGAATATTGAGAAATGCATGCAGCACAAAGACAGCTTTCCTAATTTATATTTTTGTTGCATTCAGATGTCAATAATAACGGGTGGCAACTCGGTGTTCGATTTCAACCAGGTGGGTCTTTTCATATTGCAACAAGATTACAGGTTGCAGTAATTTTGGCATCGCAGTTGACTTTCCTACCTCATTCCATGTCAAATGAGCATATTACAATCTAATGAGCAAAGAAATAAGAATTTTGCCTGGCAGTTGCAAGGAAATTGTTGCTATGGCGACATTATTGCAGCCGTTTAGACTTCGAATCCTATTAAATCAGTTATCGTGTGAATAAGTCCCAAAAATAGTGGCACGTTCAAATCATCTGTAGGTGATTCATATGTGTATATGCAAATCAAAATTGTATCACATTTTAGGATCCACAACATTGGATGAATATAAATGCACCAAGCGGACATTCCAGTTTCGCATCGACCATCCATGGGCCGAATTATTCTCCGGAGCAAGCTCTATTGACGAAGGTGACTTGTACTTATTTACTTTTATTGGTGATGTAAGGCAGGGACTGGCAAGGAAGTTGTGAATGAGTCCCGGAAATAGTGGTTCCTTCGTGTGTATAATGGTGGTCCAAAATATGAGAAATTTAAAAAATGCTGCGTTTTAATGACTCATTCTATAGTATAGATCAGTGCTTTCCAACCATTTTGAGCTACATTCACACTTTTTGTAGAAAATGAATTTCAATCGCACAAACTAACCCAAAATTGTTATACAAAAAGAAGATGAAGATATTTAACAATTTTTCATTCAGATGTGCAACAAATTACCTTCTGTAGCTTTAAGCTCATTAAAAAGACAACTCTTTTTCATAGTTTTGATTTACTATTACACTAAAACCCTTCTCGGTCAAAGAAGTTGTTGGGTTTTGTACAAGAACGTCTACTATAGTGCTTGGATGGTCAGGTCTGCACTCCTATCCAAAATATAGCTTATCGTCCGCGAGAGAAAAATGTTTGCTGACGTGAATCGTTTTTGAGAGATGACACAACGGTCTCGGAGGTTTCAGTTTGTCAACAGGGTGACAATTCCACATATTTGTTTTGAGGCTTTTCGCTGATGTCTTGAAAAATATGGTCCGAAAGGAGAATAGGTACATTGGAGCTCGCTACCTTATGATACGTCGCACCAACATGTGTTCTGTTTTTTTTTGTTTTGTCGATTTCCCATTTTCTGTCTCGTGAGTAAATGAGAAGAGCAAAGAATGTCACGACACCGTGTGCTTGGCTCTTTAGTTCAATCCAATTTAAAAGTCTATAACAGTTCGATGACCTTAAGCGGCACTGCGCTCTAAAATGATGTGGTATCAAATTGAAGGTAAAATTGAAAAAAAATTTGACGGCAGCTATTTTCTTCAAAAAGCCACCATAAAGGAGCTGTATCTAAATTAATTCTGGATAAGACCTAGGCCCGAACTCGCTCGTTGCGTACCTGTACACTATCTCATCCCATTAAAGTATGAAAATATTAATTCGGCTTGCGAGAGACAAAGTTATTGTCAAAGCTACGATTAATGGTGATTCGGAACTACAAAAGTTGAGGAGACACTGCCCGTTAATTTCCTATTAGGTTTATTCAGTCAGAAAAAGGAACAATTATTTACGATTTTCATTCGTACATCCTTCGTCATTCGCACTTCAATTTCTTTCATTCGCAAAAGTGCGAATCATCACACAGGTCGAAAAGCACTGGTATAGATCATTGATAAAAAACACGAATGAGCCTGTAAAAAGTTCACAGAAAAGACGGTAACATTTTGTGCGAAGTGTTTGAAAGTAGCAGCCGCTGAGTGGGCGCGCCACCGGCCATAGAACGACGAGAAGAATAGTAATTACGAAGTCATGAATGACTCTGGATTGGCTAATCCACTATGTTTCAATGATTACAGTGGTGCTGGCTTGCTGATTAGGTGCTAAATGAGTCTGTTACCGGCAGTGTTGGGATCAAGTCACTACCTTCAAGTCACGAGTCATTGCACATTTTGACTCGAGTCAAGTCAAGTCAATCGATTTTTGGAGGTGACTCGAGTCAAGTCGAGTCAAGTCAAGTCACAATTAATGTCAAGTTGTCTTTTCGAAGTATAAGGCATGCTTACGTCATTGCATTTTGCTAGCTGTCTGAAATACAGATTGAGTGGTCATTCATTCTGGACCTATGAAAGAATATAGAGTTAAATATAAACGCAAGAAGGCTCACGTATACCAAGAAATGCTAAACTACGTAAGTATTTGCATAGCCTCGGATTATAGTTACCAGCCAAAATAGAGAAATGAATTGATAAGATGCAATACATTACCCATTTACAAATTGATATGATACAATTCCAGCGTGTTTCAATGGTTGAAGACTATATGAACTAGATGGGAATTCAATTGCGATAGAACAAGAGGCATGGTTGACTTGACAACAGAGAACAGAAATAGACATTTTGCTATTAAATTACTTTACCATACTAGTTTCGATCACTTCGCTTGCGATCAATTTATTTGTGAGGGGAGGCTCATTAAAACGCACGGTCATGAAATGATTAATTGCTCTCACGGGTTACACCAGCTTTTCGCGCACAATCCAAACATATGCAAGATAAAGTGATTTTTATCGACATCGATTGCTTGCTGACTCGAAATTGACTCGTGAATTTTACTTCGAGTCACGAGTCAATCCACATTTCTGATACGCCGAGTCAAGTCAAGCCATTTTAGCAAAGTGACTCGAGGCAAGTCAACTCATACGGAAAAGGTGACTCGAGTCATCCCAACACTGGTTAATGGAGGTGATTATGTGAGCGCATTGTAGGTTAGTTGGCAGAAAATGATTTAAGATTCATTCAGGACATGTTGAGTCTTGGAATACATCACAAACAGACAAAAGCTGCTTCACAAAAACTCTTGAAGAATGATTGCTTAATTGTGAAGGAAACCATACATGCCTTGTTTTCATCAAGGGAGAGCAAAGAAACATGTAGCGGAATATTGCAGAGGCACTTATGCAAGTGGCGAATGAACCTCTTGTTTCAGAAGCGATCCAATATCATTGAATACAACTACAAATCTTAACATTGAGACTGTACTTTTTCTGATGTAATTGGGTTCCACTCGTGGTAGGTATATGATTGAAGTTTCCAATGCTCTGGGGATAGGGTGAATCAGCCGTTCATGGTTGTCACTTATCAATTTCTTATGGCAAAATGAATTCTGTCTTAAATTTTGTTGATTAGCCAAAAGACAGTTGACTTTTGTAGCTTAGCATGTATGAGTCTAAAATCATAACCGGCTGCATCACTGCCAATGCTTGTATGAAACCTGATCCGGCAGCGGCATAAAAAGAGCTAAAACACATTGAAGCCGTGCGGAAGTTAGACTGCTACATATGTCCAATATAGACTACCTGTTCGGGCTACATAACATCTTCTGAGTATACAGGCATGTGTCCACCATCTATCTCACATGGTGTGCTACAGCAGTTTGGCGATGAATATTATACTTTACCTACACCCAGGAAAGCAGGAGTACACTACTGGCGTATTCGCAAGCATATATGGCTAGTTATTTCTCGGATATATCTTTAGTTCTATAAGTGCACATTTGCACAGCTGCACATCAATCACCTCTGTCATGCCTGTAACATCCTAACCTTTTTTTTCTGCAGCATCCCTTTTTGAAAATTGCTCAAGTCTGGCGCCCCCCTAGATTGTAGTAAAAAACAAACTGATCAACACTATAATAATTGTACGTGCTATTTTCGAGATCAAATCAAGGTTTTTATAGAAACCATCTGGTGGGCTCATACCAGGGTTGTAACCAAGTCACGCGGCTGCTTGTCTCAAGTCAATCTCACTTTTACAATTTTGACTTGAGTTAAGTTGGGTCATTGTCAATTCACCATCGAGTCAAGTCCGAGTCCCAGTCATGGTATTATGACTCGAGTACGAGTTCAAGTAATATCATTGACTGCTCAGTTTCGAGTTAAAATCTTGGTAAACACAATTTTTACAACTCTGTTTGGTGATATCGAATGGTTCACTGTTATATACTGATTTTCTAGTCGCATTTTCAAGTACCAGTACCAATAGGTGAAATACCAATAGCGTGGAATTACAATGAAATTCCGGTCTTGGCCGTCTGAGTCTCGAGTCAATACACAGATTGATTCGGGTCATTTTCTCAAAATAGGGAAATGACTCGAGTCAAGTCGAGTCGTCCGAAATTCGCTACTCGGGTCGAGTCATTACAAACCTGGCTCGTACCATCTGGTTTGAGTCAGGTGTACACATCCAGAATTCACCTCTGCAATTGGCAACACGGGGATGTTAATTTTATTCAGCTTTGCTTTATTGCCTTCTGTGAATACTAAATCAGAAAGGGATAGAGATATTTGCTAACATTGAGTTTAGTATTGCACCCAGTTATTACCTTTAACGTGAACGCTTAGCGCTGCGGGATAAAATATATAACTCAAATTTGGTGGTAAATAACCCAAGCTAGTGTGACGGGAGTATTTTAACGGTGAATTGGTGATCCAAAAGTACGCACAATTAACTTGACATGAATTATAATAAACCAATGCAATCACGGAAACATGTTGCAAACATAGTCGGCATATATTTCTCGAGCAGCGCGACGACAAATTTCGAGATTTGACAGATTTTGTCGAATTTTAATTTTCAATGAGAAATCAGGGATATATAGATTATAGAACTGTTGTTCTACTATAATCGTATGTCCCTTTTACACCCTTTGTGACTGTGGCGCCATTTTTCTTCAGCGCCCTCTATACCACCCGCAGAGCCCATCGCCTCTAAGCGTTCCGCCCCTTTCAAAATCCAAATCGTTCCTTTGTGAGCGCTGGCGTACAGGTTAAGAAACACTGACTCTAAAAGTATCGTAAAGTATCGTAAACTACTCTTACAACTACAACATTCAACGACCAGGTGTCACATTTTATTGTTAGAGGACCAACATACAATGCGCTTACGGAATTACTGCCTTTGGAACAGTGATTCCCAACTGCGGCTCCACGGTAGTCTTCATGCGACTCTGATTGACCTCTAAATATTCACAAAATATAGTAGACAACAGTAGTTGTTTATGTCTATGAATAGTTATAATCAATTTCTGTATATAAATGCTAAAATGAGGGATATTAGCTATGCTTAAATCCGTCCTAGGCCGCTTCTAAAAACGGTAGAGAGAATTCTTGCAGACTGCCATCAAACGCATGGAAGAATACCCGTCAGACAAGAATATATCTGCTGGTCATAGACCTTTATACATCGTCTCCGTGAAGAGTAAATTTCGACACAATTTGTATAACATCATAATAACAGCTCATAATCAAATATAAATTGCAATAAGTCCAATATTACTGAGCGTATAGTCCCCCGCAACTGCTGCGTTTGGTGCTGAAATGTATGAAGAGCTATCACATAACAACATAATAGTGCACTGTCGTTATAATATGCATTTTCAGTTGATTTCAATGTATAGCCCTCGCTGATCTACGTCCATCAATGCTAAAATAACCGCTGTAGAATCTATAGTAGTCTATCTGCAAGCTTTTGAATTAGCTGGATGGTGAGATCCAGAGGTATAGGTTAGCGACCTTTAAATTATTATCGTTATAAGTAGCCTTCTCGAGTGTTTTCAAGCGGCCCCATTCGTACTCTGAAGATGGAAATGTGGCTCCGACATCCAAAAAGGTTGGGAACCACTGCTTTAGTATATAGATTTCTTGAACACATATAGAAGCACCAAGCACCTAATAAACAAGCCGCTGCCGTCGTGATCATTGAAGCATAACCAGTCAGCCAAACTAGAGCCGTGGTTTTGTGATTGCTAGTCTCCGTTCCTTTCTATGATCGCTGGCTTGCCGACTCTTAGGCTGGTACTTTCAAACGCGTTGCACGGAATCTCACCTGCTTTTCTGTGGGCATTTTGCAAGTTCATTCATGTTTCTTATCAATAATAATCTATAGAATGAGACATGACAACGCAGTATTTTTAACATTTTTCAAATTTTGGACAACCCTAGTGTATATGCAAATCCAAATGGTATCTCACTTTAGGAACCACAACATCGGGTGATTACATTGAGCTCATATCGCGCTTACTCCATAACAGTCGTTCATGGTCTAAATTATTCTCCGGATCAAGCTCCGTTGACAAAGGTGACTTGCACTTATTTACTTTCATTTTTGATGTAACGCAGGGACCAGACACAGTTTCTTCTGTACGAACAGGTTTCAAAATGAAAGGTTTTACCGGGCCAATTTTCAAAAAATACAAATTGTCAATAGTGAATATTGAAGAAAGAAGGGTGGCCAAACCGCAGCTCCAGGGCTGCACGCAACTCCTTGGGTCTCTCTCTTTCTCTCTCTCTTTAATGAGTTATTATGCATATGTACAAATTTAGCGGAGAGGATTAACTTGATTATAAAACGGTTTATTCTATCACTGACAAACAATATACGCGTTGTATTTGTAATACTTCTTACTTCACTGTTGGAATCTATTGACAATTCTACAAGAATGTACTGAGTTAATATTGATCAATTGAACTCTGAATTGAGTTCACGAGACCGTTTTTATGGGACAATGGTACAAAGTGAACAATGAACTTGATAATTATCAGGATGGTACCTGTCAAGCTTAACTCCTAGAGGTCAATGGTACATACATCCATAACATTTGCTCGCAGAATTTAGGCAAGAACATCTCATTGAGAAATAATTGCCTAAAAAAGAAAGTTGTCACCTTGAATAAGGTCCATAAATATCTGAATACAGTTTAGTTTTTGAAACAAGTGACAAAATACCAGAGCCCATGAAAACATCTATCCGACTGATTTCATTTGCTACCACAACATACTGTTGTGAATGATTTGTCAATGAAATTTGTCAAGTCCAATCAACACTTGAAGCTGCTGCCCCAGACAAGCTCATATCAGCATAAGTCTATCCTTTCAAAAAGCTAGTAATTCTAAATACGACACTCTTTGAACCAATCATTCATGAGTTCTAACATTCATATCTTCCAAGTTTATCTAAATTTTCCATATTTCCTGATTTATCATGGTAAATTCAAGCTGTCATTTCGTTTTAGCTACTCTTGCCCAAATATAAACCAGAAGCACTATTGTAACAGGAAACGATCAAAAAAAGGTTAAAGATGGACCAGGATCCTCTATTCAACTCGATGGAGGTAATATATGATTCCTGAACTCATTCCAGCCTCGCAATCAAAATCTAAGCAAGTTATTGTAGCTTTAGGTTTGCTAACATTATGTATACCCTACAATTCTTTAGCGACAAGATAGCGTAATAATGAAGCGTAATAATGAAGCGTCCGGTTTCTTGATTGGTAGGTTATGGATCTGATCTTCGGACAGGTCAGACCAAAGACCTGATCAGTAGCACTGGTAGCCATGTCATTCCCGTCATGTCGAATTAATGATCTCAAGGCTGGATATTGGACTCTATAGATTAGTGCACTCCGCTAAATCCATGTGATACGTTGCGGTAGTGTCGTGTATTCTCACCAGAAATTGATCATTCGAAATAACCGTACAAAGAGACGCATGAATTGACTACATCATTGTATTCAATATTCTGGCATAGCAATGTCAGTAGTTAGAACACATGCACATCTTGCGAACATAACTCATTTTTCCACTTCTCTGCCATATCCCATTCACAGAAATCATGTCTGAAATTGCTTGCACCATGCAGAGATTGTTGATTGTTGTGCTTTGTGTCATAATGTACGCGAGGAGTATACGGACTACATGAATGATCTCTTGAAAATGACGCATGCGGATCTCAGGCACCCACGACAATGCTACCATAGTGGCTCACGTGTTTTTTCCTACTACCTGTTACTAACTAACGAATAGGGTTCAAAAGTAT
>ATSW01074216.1:0-16034 GCA_000444245.1 Botryllus schlosseri
CAAATCAAAGCAAATGTGGCAAAAATAGACACAAAAACAAACTTGCGCCAGAAAATTGGCGACAAATCCTCACATGAAAAAAGCCCCAGATTTTAAAGAAAACGTGGAACAATGTTTGGAATAAGAAGATAGGGCTGGTAAGGCAGTTTTTCGGAAAACCTTTATCAAACCAGCAAGTCAGTATCTTCCACACCTACATTATATTTTAGTAAATAAATACACCATCTCGGACCATTCACGTTTTTAGATCAGAGGACAAATCTTCCTAGAACAGGACATCTATGGTAGTTCCACTATTGGTCTATACACCACGTTGGCATTAGTAGACCTAGTCCTAGTCGCACTACAGCCAAGCCTACAAGACAAAGAATCCTTGTAGTTCACTCAGGTTCGCACGGCTCCATTTCTGCACGAAAAATGATGCACACTTGAAGAATGCACGTGCGAAGAAGTCTCGTGAGCAAAATTGCGAACATAAAATTTTAACGAGCCTCACGCGGCAGAGAGATATAAAATCGCTGATGAATTATTTCGCTATATGCTGACCACAACAACACAACACAATAATTATCACTGCAGGATGGTATCGGATCAACTCACGATTACAATAAAGTTTCACATAATCGATTACATGGACATTGGACAAGTATTCACAATTACCCTCGATTAGATTTAGTTTGGTGCATGATATACATATACAATTATACATACACGCTGTATGCGCATGCGCATATCCGCATATTCGTACATATTGTGCATGTCGCCTGACAAGGAAAGTGCAGAAATAGCCTTGTAGTGCTTCCTAAGTCTTGCACCACTCCTACAAGCTGAGCGTCAAATCGGGGAGCCACGGGTATATTGTTTCCTGATCACGTCTTCGTTCTGACGAGACCGGGGATTGAAGTCACGACGTATACCCACCAAGAAACTGGACGCTTCAACCACGACGCAATATGAACACTGAATTGATACATATTCGAGGACAACACAACGACCGTGTAGTGTAGGCTATACACAATGCATCATCGTGATGTAAAATGTAGAAAAAAGTGACATTTTTTAATATACCACAACAAAACAATTCCACTTCACATCCGTGGCACACTGGCACATACATAAAGGATGAAATGCTAAATATAGCTATTGGTCGACATCCACAACATACCAACAAAATCTATAGTCCTACAACCTACTCTACAGGACCCAAAACTCTGCAGTTCACGCACGTTCGCATAGTCGAAAAACGAAAGAGGTCGGCACGTGCGAGATAGTCTCGTGAGCAAAAACGAGAACATAAAAAATTAACGACCCTCACGCGACACAGGGATTGATTAACAGAAAATGAGTTATTGGCTTGGACGTCGCAGAATTCTGAGATGAGCCGCAGACACAGATACGTAGATGTCATATGAACTTACTGTGACTCTTGGAATCAGTAGCATTTTTTCTACATATTAATTAGTGATCATTAAAACTTTCCGCTGCGACTTTTCCAATGCATTCCAACCAAGCAATCTTCCACAAAGCTTCTTTCGCTCAGCTATTTTGGCATCACCAACACGCGTACCTGCAACGCTGTCTCGGTAAATTCACCCATCCACTCATACTGCATGACATAGTGCCGCAGTAAAATGGTTGCGTAAAATATAGCAATCGTGGGAAATTAATGCTTCGTTCGTACAAAGCGAATTGACTCATAATGGCGCTACTGAACGAATTACACCTGCAGACACTCAATGGAGTGCTATCACGCAATATTCGACTGGAGATGACGATATGATCTGTTGAGATCTTATTACTCGTCGGAGATTACCTCCATATCGACTATTATTGTTTAAAAATTGTAGTTGTAGTAGCTGAAGCCACACCAGTGTGCCCACTATAGTGTGTAACGACACAAGGTTCGGGAATCTCTGGTTGATGGGCTCGTTTGAAAATGGAGAATATCCGATCGAAAGATGGTTTTGATATTTGAATTGAAAATTAACGCACAAATCTATACCCAATGACATTTTATGGTAGGAATTGTTGAGTCATAATAAGTCATAGGAGTGCAAAAATATATAATAAGTTATATAGTTGGCCAAGGAGGTAGTTTTCGCAAAAAGATTTAAATCAAATCATATTAAAAATGCAGTATTCAAGCTGGAAATCCGGAAGAAACTGTAATCGGCGGTCAAATAATTCGTTCAAAAAATCCTCACTCTGCACATGCAGGAACATAATATGAATTTCTGCTTTGCGATGAGAAAGAAACCCACTTGAATATTTTCCCGGGCGGTTATGACTTCTTTGACCTGGCTAGATCACACCTGGCTAGACCACGGGTCTGCTTGATCATGAGAATTCCACTAACCGTTTCGACTCCCGTTAGTCTTTCGCCTAGGCCAGGGGTGTCAAACTCAACTGGGGTCGCGGGTCGGATTCAAATGATTTGATCGCTCGCGGGCCGGACCAGTTAAATGATTGCAATATCTTTCCTCAAAATCGATATGTTTTTTTTTTAACTGGAATGCTTTATTATCAACGCTATGCAAAATAATATTTCACGGGTCACATGGGCTCTATTCGAGCATCACCGTTATTCGCAAACAATAGAATTAGCAAAAATATACGATGATTGGTCGATTGAATACAGATATAAATCACCAAAACAGTGTCTCTAACGACGATATAAGTTGGCATATTTCTACACTCCCCATGTTTGAATCATAATGGGTCGTTGGCCCTACGTATTCGTGGTGAGGGATACGAGAGACTGTAAATGCGGCCGTTGGAAATTTGTTCATTCTATTTATATGACCTGACCAATTCACCATCCCAGTTTCTCTGGAAAATCGGCGTTGGGCCTTTAGGGTCAGAGTAAAGTAAACAGAAGTGCGACCAAATATATTTGAATCATAATCTTCGTGTAGCTCCATGTATTTTCACAGCGGTTTCGCCGTTTCGTTTCCGCCTCTGAATATTATTATTTGGCCCATTTTCACAGAAAACTCTGAACTCGGTGTGCGATTTTTTCCTTCTAGATATGTGATGGCAATGTCACCGACTTGTTCCTCATAGGTACTTGGGTTAGAACTCAACACTGTCGACATATGTTTATAATGTGGCCCATGAACATGTTCGGCATTACTGTCTTGACGTATTATTTAATATTTACGCCGGAGGAGTTATTACTAAAAATCTCAATATGCTGGAGTATATAATATTTTTTTAATTTACTGCGAATGGCCTCGCGGGCCGGATGAAATGGTCTGGCGGACCGGATGCGGCCCGCGGGCCGTATGTTTGACACCCCTGGCCTAGGCCAAGGTGGGTGTCTGATCTCAAAGACTACTCCAAGCCGTTTCGACACCCTCCTATCTTTTCATTGTATCGCAGTTTTGTGGTGTTTTGAACTGATAAAAATATTAATAAACTGATACTGATACTGATAGTCTCGTATGACAATCTTCTGATAGTTTGATTGATACAATCAAAAAACAAATGAATGACAAATGTAAAGGTCATAATTAATAAGGATAACGTGAACGTTCGGTTCGCGTTCGAAACCTCGCTAAATCATAAGTTCGCGTTCGCAAGGGAACCTTATTAAGTACCACACTGTGAAGCTCCAGTAATATCAACATCTGTGATTAAAATTCCTCGAATTTACACTATTATTATCACTTGATGTGTCACAGAAGCTTTAAAAGAGAAAATGTAACATAAACCTGAGAAGAACATTGTGTCGTCAACAATTGTACTGATTATTAGGGATGATGGTGTGGACCCGTAAAAGGTTCAGGTTCGCGAACGCGAACCTTTTTGAAAGGTTCTGTGTGAACGCGAACGTGAACCTATGACGTCACGTGACGTCATATTGCTAATTCCTACCCTGCATTTCAGTAAAGTGACATACAAGATATAGGCTACCTAGCGACGGCT
This sequence comes from Botryllus schlosseri, assembly GCA_000444245.1. NCBI lineage: Eukaryota > Metazoa > Chordata > Ascidiacea > Stolidobranchia > Styelidae > Botryllus > Botryllus schlosseri. The sequence goes on from ATSW01074216.1 coordinate 3,928, forward strand.
CAGTCCACATTATGCCGCAATGCTGCAGTACATGCTGACTTCTAAAACATCACCAAATGTATCAACTGGAGCAATCAAATGCTATGATAATTCGATAAAATCAATATCTTCTGTCTATTTGCCAACAATTTCGACGAGGACTTGTAAGGGAATATAAGCTTACGCGCCAGAACGGACAATGCATTCGGAGTCTGACTATTGCTACATTGACATTGAGCAGAGTGTAAACACTAAACAGGTTTCTATACTTGCTACCGATATTACCCCATGAACAAGTTATACAGTAGCCAACACACCAATCGCACGAATTTGGGTTTTATGATACAATAAACATATCAAATCAAGATGGATCCCATACGCCTGCTAGATATTCTACATTGAATAACGATGTATTCTTCACATCAATTTCATTGATTGGTTTGAGAAGCATCATTAGTTGACTACATACATGTATAGTGTATTTCATTCTTGATGTGTGATTGCGTGTCAAGCTCAAAGCAGAGAGTTACTAAATATTCACGAATAAAAAGCTGAATATTTCGAGCAAACTTTTGCAACAAAGCAAGTATAACTGTTTTAAGATTGGGAAAGTGCATGCTCATTTATTGTTGATTTTTTATGTTGCAAGCGCCATGCATGGAGTGGTCCTATAGTTGAAATGCAAATAACCTTAAACAAAGATGTTATAATGACGTGAAAAATTGTAATATATGATGAAAGGTTTACAGTGCAGAACCTACCAAGGTTCGTTTGTGAACGTGAACCTCTAAATTTCCGAGGTTCACACACGGAACGCGAACGTGAACCTCACGTTCACGCCATCCTAACTGATTATTACTGTTGTGGACGAGAAAAAGACTCATTTCATGAGTCTATATTCCCGCATAGTGCAATATAGTTATAGCTCTACGCCTGATATAACTGTATATTACTTTTATGTTCAGCTGTGAAAGATTTTTCGGTCAGTGCCACAATACCGGGTGCAATGAGGGGCTCGAACAGGCCTGATAAAAGTCACCCCAGATCCAATGAAACGTTACCAATGAGTTACTCTACAAGGCTGAATAATATAAGTTGTTGTTGTTGTTATTTGTGGTATTCATGGTGTTTATCAACTACTATGGTCATGGCCGATATCCCTTATTTTTGATTCCGTTACTGCCGACTAGCAGCACGGCCCACTTCTAGGCTTTTTTAAGACACCGCTTGCGCGGTATATGAGTCTATAACATGCTATGGTAAGACGATCGCTTCAGTAACATCGGTATGACTCATCTTACGAATGGCACCTAAAGCATTTTGATAATCACTACCACCGAGACAATATCTTTTATACATACATGGACGATGGGCAATGGACATGGAAAGGCATGCAAACGGCGCTTTTCAATACTACTTCTTTCGAAAATGACGATGAAACTAATAGAAATTCAGAATAATCGATGCGGATTCATATAGTCTAATGTCTATCACTCTTACTAAATATACAATATTGTGCATACATGAGTGAAGTTGGGGGGCGTTTGACGAACATAAGGGTGACTAGCCACATTCTATATTTTGGAACAGCCCAATGACAATCTGATATTATTGTGTTTTGTAGAACTACCGTACTTTGTCCCTCAAGTATTACACACGTGCATAGTTATACATTCACGGAAAAGTAGTCTCTGAAATTAGCATTATGACGTCACATGACGTCAGAAGTTCGTGCAAACCTTTCAGTGGTTCGCAACATCCCTCAATAATTAATACTGACCGGGCATAGTCACATGAAATTTTATTTGTTCGTCTCTGCATTTGCAAATTGACAAATTCAATGTATGCTCACGAACTTGCTTAATTGTCTACAGGAAAAAGAGCGCAGATTTAGGGGAAGAAAGGTCACAGGTTAGAGTCCAATTTGCCCTGTTACATAACCGCGTCACGCTGCTTGTCGCACGCAAGTCGAAGAATTTCGGCTACTCAATATACAAACAATGAAGTAGCTGAGGATATACATGTTTTTATCGGACAAAATTAAATTTCCGAGCGTCCATTAACATCATCAAAGAACCTAATCGAGCTTCCAAGCATAGAATTGCATATTATGAACCGGGGCCCCGTATGAACTATATAGCATATCGCAGAAAGTGCCTATATCATCATCATCATCATTAGTTTATTAGCAATTTATATGAAGCTGTTGCGGGAGTGGTCAATGCAAACATTGTAAACATGTCCAGCTGGTCATAAGAGTAAATCAGATGGACTCGTCGGACTGTCGCTGTTAATTTCGGACAATAGACAGGGCTGGGAGGATACATAATTCTATCAAAATCTTATACACAATATTATATACAATGCGAAAATGCGAACCGCATATATTCAAATCATTTCTAGACACAATGACTCATTCACACTCTGGAGCTACTTTCGGGAATCTCCGTGTGATGTGATTCAAATCGATGAAACGATGAAATTGCGCAAAACGAGACTTGTTTGTCTTTTATTGCCTGCATTCTTGCTCTCATTCTTTTCTCACTATTTAATATTCTCGCTCTCGAACAGACAAGGGGTGATGATATTATCCCAAGACTATCAATCGGTAGCCACATTACCAAAATTATTCTCTGGATATATCTGATGGTTGAGAATAATACATTCTATCGCAGCGATAAATTTGTGCGCGAATCGCAAGTTGCTTGTTACAACGCGGATCCGTGTCGCGCCTTGATGAATAATTGAACTCTATCCCTGTCTTAGGACGATTTTTGATCCGTTAAAATATTGGTTGATTGCATTGATGGTTGAGCAATATATTCTCGAGTCTTGACTAACAGACCGGCAATTCAACATGAGCAAGATATCATTTGTTTGCATATCCGAACACGTGAGAGCGGCGTTCTCAAGTAAAGACTGTAAATTTACCACAGCACGGATGAAAGATAGGTAATTTTCCGCGTTGCAGCAACGAAACGTATCGACAGTTTCCCATCGGCCAAGCTGTGGTCTGTCGCAAAGACATCGGAAGTAACGGTCATTCTAAATAATTGATATTGTGTGCTCGTGGAAATATTAGGTCGGTCATCAGATTGCAGGCTCTCCGGAGATTTATGAGACAATGATGTCCAAGAGCGGTTGCTGAAATTTACTCAAATGAGCATTGATTTACGGTGAAGTCTTTGCCGCGTTTTGCATTGCGAAATGTCATCGGTAAGGTCACCGAGAGGAATCGGCGATAGCTTATACTGTGTGTATCGTTGAGGTGACCGGCTCATTCTCTCGTCAAGCTGCGGAGGAATTTGACCGGTGTATGCACCAAGCAAAACATCGTAAAATTAAATGAACATTGATTGATGTATCTCCATTATGAACTCCACCTCGACCTCCGAATCGTATAGAAAATAATACGGCTAAACGTACAAGGACATGCACAATGCCTGAGTCACACGAAAGTCAACGTATCAATTAGGAAAGTATTTATAATCGTGAAAGGCATACGAGATGTGGGCGAACTCGGTGTGCAAAAGACGCGACCGCGCAATGTTGGCGCCGCTTCTCAGTTTTCATATCAAACATGTTTTGAATGTCACTTGCTATACATTGTAACAGTGACAATCGATTTTATATGTATCAGAAATTGATTGTCCGACTTCAGTAAGAAGCATTACTTTACTACATCGCCTGCAGTGATGAGCGGATATTGATTTAGCTTTCAATACAATATCCATTGTAGAATAATATTTATTAACTCGAAGACTTTTCGGGTGCCTCTTTTCAAGAGTTATCGGCACACTAAAGGGATTTAAACAGATTTAAAAGCAAAACCAAAAAGGCAAAGTATGACGCAACAATCAAAATCACAAACCATGAAATTCGCATTTAAAAGTGTTGGAGTCTACTATTATTCAGTTGAGCAAACCTATTTTATGTAGACAAAAAGATTTCCTCTATAACCTACAAATTTCTCATTAGTGCGTGTTGTTCCGTGCGTGTAATTGTTTATTTACAAATTGTGTTGCTACTATAGTACCGTATGTCCGTATACTTCATAGTTTGTTATTGTTGCCATTGGTACAATGCGAATTTCATGGTTTGTGATTTTGATTGTTGCGTCATACTTTGCCTTTTTGGTTTTGCTTTTAAATCTGTTTAAATCCCTTTAGTGTGCCGATAACTCTTGAAAAGAGGCACCCGAAAAGTCTTCGAGTTAATAAATATTATTCTACAATGGATATTGTATTGAAAGCTATATTCAAGTTCTGTACCACGAACCAGCTATTTAGGATATTGATTTCTGGGAATCCGAATCCGTCCGACAGCCTGAGTCTCTGAGAAACTATCCGTCCGAATCCGAACAATCTCAACCAAAAATCCATGCGATTCCGAATCATGCCGTCCAGAATACGAAAAATCCGAATTGAATACCTTTTCCGAAGAATCCTAATTGTACAGCTGAACTGCGAATAGTTTTTAGAAAGGCCAAGGTTAGGATTAGCTGATATCTATATTTGCTTGGACCTTTGACAGAAAAACTTTAGAGTAACAACAGTCTTATCAACAAGTTTGGTTGTCGAGCTGACGATTTTTTTTGTCTTTTGATTTGAAATCACGTCACGTCAAGTCACGTCTGGTCAGAACTATCCAGTAATATCCGAAGCAGAAGTAACAATTATCCGAAAGTATCCGACACAAAATCTGCAATAGAATACAAATCCAATCCGTCTGTCTCAAAATTGTTCGAAAAAATGGTCCGAATCCTATCCGAGTCCGAGCGATGCTCATCACTAGGACAAGTTTTTGCAACTTTTGCAACTTTTTTTGCAGCTTCCGGCAGCTTCGTGAATTCTCAGAAGTTATGTAGTATGGTCTTTTAAGTTGTTTGAGGGATTCTTATATTGCAACTTTTTGCAGCTTTTCTCTATTTTTTTTATGTAACTTTTTTGATTTTTCATGAAACTTTTTGCAAGTTTTTTCGATTTTTCACGCAACTAACTTTTTACTGGAAATAGTTGGCACTATATGTAAATAGATCGCCTGATTCTTTCGCTGTCGTTTAAATATGAGGTCCTTTCTGATTTGACGTACATTCAGGCTAGACCGCAGAAAATTATATTTTCACTGGGTCAATTTTTTCAGGTTATTGATTTTGCTGAAGTCGCCAACACTCAGTTTTGCTACAGTGACTTGGATACGGATCGATTCTAGTATCTCATACCCTAATAATCTCAAGGAACTTGTCCATAAATGCAACTTTTTAGTGCAACTTTTGTGAAACATAAATGCAACTTTCTACGGATTTGATTGCAACAAAAACTTGCCCTACTCATCACTAATCCCCTGGAAGAGACGTTTGATGGCGCAGAATCAAGCTTTGCATTTTTTCTGTCGAAGGTGGTATGATATACATTAATAGAAGTTGTGAATGCAACCCAAGTATAAAGAATGAACCAATATTTCTATTGAATAATACCAACAAGTTAGATGTGTTCTGGTGTTTTCGGGAGCTGCCGACTCTTGTCCAAATGTGTTATATGGTATGATGCTATGATACTAGTCCAAAATTATTGCGGAATTTGATGGCTCAAAAGGCTTTTTTCTATTTTTCACTGCCGCAGTACTGGCATCGCTATCTGCCATTCTGCCCAAAATGCATTAGTCCAAATGACTTTTCGTACTAAATATGACTACGGGCAGAACGATTCGAGTTGACTAACGAAAGCGGATGATTTCGAGTAACGAAAATATACGTCCTTCACGCCTGAGTTATTTTATCAATATAGTTTTGATAGTTTCCTTCCACCTTGGATGCCTCGAAGCATGTATTGTTGTAGTACTATATCAGCTTCCAAAATACATTTTCCTGGAAACGGCGCAATCACCACAAGACGCTGTGACAGAGGTGCTGGGCAGTTATTTTTCCCGGCCGGCCGAGACAAAAGCTTAGACTTTATTCCGCTGCATGCAGTTTATTTCTAAATTGAAATCAGTGAATTACATTGTTAACACATGATTTTAAGTGTATGTGTTAATACTAGGCTGCGACCCTAGCTCTGTGTGGCTAGGTAAAATAGCCTTGCTGCCGCTAGCTTGTCCGCATGAGCCGAGTGTATATATGTAACAGCATGATTTTACTCATAATGCCGACTCAAATTATATTCCTTTAACACGGAGACCGGCATGGCGCTCATCATAAACTGAAAAGACCGGTTCACGACTGACAAATATGTAGTGCTCCAAATTTGTCTGAAATGCCGGCCTTCAGCCGCATCTTTCATCGCTGGACATAACATCACTTGTCAGTGAGGATGACCGCTAATCACGTGCACTGATTGCATTATTTTACGAATCAGGATTTGTAAACATATGACATAACAGTTTAAACAAAGTCCTGGAAATAAACAAGATCTGAACCTGAATAGAAAACAGTCACTTGTAACTTTAATTGCTACGGCATATACTTTGCTATATTGGCTTTATTTTGAACCTAATAGATTACTCACAAGTTACGTAATCACGACACGTAGCCTAACTAAACTACGGTAGATGTCAAAGAAAACGCATTTCCGGTCTAGTTTATACAGCCTAGTTATTGTCCATGATTTTATAGTTTAAATTCCAAGGACCTTTTCGCGGGCCGCTCAGAATCGCGCCGCGCGCCGTACAATGCCCAAGTCTACGCTATGATGTAGCTATGGTCAAGAAATACAATAATTATTGATTATATGACGTGTACCTGGCTTTAATTTTCTTGTACCCACGAAACGAATACATTTTTTAACTTTCCATGCCATTGTTACGGTCATCGTGATACAAATATTATAATAAGAACACCAAAGGCATCACCCATCCCTATAGTTGTAAACACTTCATTAAAAATACTTTATTATATATATATTGTCCAAAGACTGCTACGTCAATCGCAATGCAGCGTAATTTAAAACTTCAACCAACCGCAGGCCAAATCTCATTCGGTACAAAGACAAACATATAATCATGAACATGCAGAATTACAAGAAATTGGCGTAAATATGACTAGCGAAGTGTGCACCATAAGCATTTCAAATGCTAATTTACAGTACACAGAGATCAAACAACCTGCTGTCGCTTGCGTGCACTACATTGTATAATTTATTCGATCAGTCGAGCCGACGACACTCATCACTATGACTCAACAGTAATCTTTGAAAACCGCATTCTGGTTGGACGTCGGTAAATAAATAAATACAGAAACGTCATCATGACTACAGACAAGCGAACGACGTCAAGAGAGATTATTATAACCCCAAACAATCGGTTTTTGACCCCTAGACCGGTGTCCCGCACCGTACCGTCAATATTATCGTTGATAGAATAAGGGACCGTTGCTAAAAGAATGCTCCTGAAGTTGGTCGCTGGTAGCCTAACGATAAAATGTATGCATACAAACAAACAAACTTAAATATAGGAGTTAACAGGGGTCAAAGTAAGTCTCGAGATAGTGTAATGGTTATGCGTCCGGCTTCTCGATCGGTAGGTCGTGGGTGCGATCCCTGGCCGGGTCATACCGAAGACTCGAAAATTGGTATCCGCAGCTATCCAGCTAGGCGCTGAGCAATCACGGATAGCATGGAGGAGACAAAAAACGGGGGCGCAGACTAGATAACCTCACGGCCGTATCGCAACTCCGCCGTCAAAGCATCTCGATGGTGCAGGTGAAAAAGAATATCATATCTCTCGCGAAATAGCGGCAATGACACGGTAAACGAAGACGATGATTGTCGTAAAAGCAATATTTAAATATGGTCAGATATGGTTGAATGTTAGCGCTCTTTTCGGCATCGCGACATCATTCAACACTTTCCTAAATTAGTATTGATGATCAAAATGCACTCAGTAACCAAGTACTTTTAAGCTTCGCAAACACTCATGGTTTTCTCTAACTTTACCAACCATTCAATTGCGGCTACTATTTGCTACTTTGGCAGTTTCCAGGTCAACAAAACTTACTTTCTACACTTACTTGTAATCGACATACTTTGACAAATAGATTGTCACATTTGGATAGATTTGCAAATTTACATCAAGTGAAATCGTCACAGAAATCGAGTACTAGAGTTATGGATAGTAAACTTGTTTTAGGCCACTACCATACCCTGACTAAGGATCGGAACCGGTTTCGTTCACCAGCGGAAAAGTTCTTCGGGTTCGGGCATGGGAAATCTAATATAAGTCCTGAACCCACAAGGATTTCATAATGTACGAAGTAACCACACACCCGTTGGTGATATTGAATGCTATTTATGCTCACTCCAGCTGTTCTTCGTTGACCGACAGTTACTAACGTAATTTTTAGTAGTTACGCTGTGTTTTGCAAAACGTCGCTATAAAGTTTGCACAGAAACCGCTGAGCATTCCCGGAGCATGTTGGTGGACGCACTAAAATTATTTTATCGTATAATACAGACATGATAGATCGTGAATCACACGTATTCCGTATTGTACGACTAAGTTTACGATACCGACTTGCTTGTTCACCTGTGGACATGCTCACTGCTTTCGCATATGTACGGAACGCAATGACGGTTTCACGAATATTTCCCAACACAGCCAAGAAGTTTAGGGTTGTATTACATTCAATGCTTGGCGCGAAGTAGAAATAATATTACTATGAGTTGGATGCGGAGCTGATCTTTTTAAAACACAGTCATAATGTATAAGTAGAGAAAAAACTATTGCCACAAAACATTGGGTAATCTTGGAACAGCTTGGCGAATCCACATTTCGAGAGAGTCACCGAAGCGAATTAACTCCATCGAATAGCAAATGTCACGTCGTTGACTGCTGGCTAGGGCATGCATTGCGCCATCCGATAAAAATGTGTCGTGCATATAGGCGAAATCTGCATTGATCGAAAAAAAATATGTATAACAACAGGACAACATTTGAGAGACAAATAAAAATTTGTCGATCAACGCAGGCAAAGCATTTTATAGATTGCATTTCACAGTTGGTGATTCGCGTATTTAGCAAGTTCCGTTTTTTCTCTTGAGGATGAATGTCTCTCGCGCCATGGTTGGATTTCGACCCCACGCGGGTAAAACATGCTGTGGATGGTATATAAAGTTGGGCTGAATTAGCCATTTCATTTCGATTAGCGACTGCACGGAGAGCTGATCTGATACGGGCGACAAGATTATTATTGGCGAGGTGTAATTAGCGCAAGCACAATGGACAGCCTCCGACCGCGTCGAATACCGTCCGAACAATAAATAAAGCAAACTAAATAAAAAATAGTTGAATCTTATCGAACAAGGGGAATGTCGAGTAGACTACAGCTACCGCTTGAGATTCTTTTGATGAATATTTTAGTCATATTCATCGAGGTCGCGAATTTGGTGTCCTTTGCTTATTCCTATTGAGTAGCCAATGGAAATTTGTGGACATCCAGAACGTATATATATTTTGTAGGCTGTTAGTCCTAAACTTGCATGATGCAGTTTTTATCTCTTTATAAATGAGCATGGGTCGATAAAAAATGTTCAATTTCTAACAGATTTTCCTCTAACTCGAACGATCCCAGATTTCGCAATGCAGAACACCATTCCGAACGAGGCTGATCTGCTGAAAGCTACAGACGGAGATGTTTATCTACTTGCATACCCGAAAGCCGGTATAATGCCCATTTCGCAACAATTAACGATTTTACGATAGCGCAAATAGAGGCGCGGTGCATGGCGCTTGTCCACTATTTCCTCCGCCACTTGCAGTGTGTGGGATTTGATTGCGTATGATGGTGATGGTGTGCGTATGTGTGCCTCTGTGGTAGTTCGAAGAAGCTATTCGTCCACATTTTTAACGCAAAGTTTTCTCTGTTTCACCGAATTATGCGGTCGGCGTTAATCGTTGTTGATCTAAATTTCCAGGTGTAACATGGACGACAGAGGTCTTGACAGCCATTTACAGCCAATACGCAATCGAGAATCCCAGCAGAGCTGCGGAATTCGAAGGCAAGTAGCCTATCTCTAACCGGTGATTAACGATCGTAAGATGTCGATTTCTGGGGATGTTTACTCCGCAGAGATAAAGCGATGCGAACATCAACGAATAGGAAACTCATTTGACCATCAAATGAGTATCTTATACGTGGCTGAAAAGTCACGAATCAGGTCGACAACAAACCGAATGGTACACACTCCGGTCAGTTTTAAACACGCCGTGGGGACACGTTTCAGTAAATAATTCCGCTTGTGCATACAGGCGCTACCAACCAGGCAGAATAGGGCCACGCGAATTAAGAGTGAATACCGAAATCGTTCCGAACGCATTGCATACCAAAATACTTTATGTCACCAATAAATTGCAATCACATAATGTCATTAAAGTGTCACTTTTCTCGCGCTATAAATAGCAGCGTGGAGCAGTTAAAGGATCGTAATTATAAAAATACACTCGGATATTTCTCCAGTTATAGCCCATAAATCTTGCAAAATTTAATAACGACAGACTTCGGTATATCTGCAGAAACCTCTACTACATGTACAATGATAACGTCGTGTGACAGTGCAATGTATGTAACGACCGATAGAATTCTGACCCCAGGGCTTTTACAGCCACGTTCGACTATATAAGGATAGCCTTTCACTAAAAACCAATATTGCTCAATATGTCTAGTACAATTCCCAACAGTTACACCCACCAGCAGAATCACATGAAAGAGAACGCAAGAGCCGAAAAATCCGACACACTGGCAAACACCGAGACGAGAGGTGTTCGTCTGTTCAAACATTGCGTCAACTCATTACTATCTTTAACTATGCGGCGTTTTGCGGAAAGAGAACAAAGAGAAAGCTGCTGCCCATCGGGTACACTCATCACAGACAACCGACCAACACTTCCCGCACGCACGATGAAGACTTTCTATATATTATAAACCGGCAAAGCTCGCATGATAGTGCAAGCGCCCCAAGATCATGTAGAATGTACAATGCATACTTAATAACACAAAAATCCTCTTTCAACCACGTTTAAAAGTTTCCCCCTCGATAGTGACAAAGCGCATTCCCTTTTCCTGCGTAACCAATGCGGGGCTTCTCATTTCACAGGTGCGATTAGAGCTCACGGATTCTGCACTTCTTGCCCTCTCTCGAGGCGCCATTCTACAAAGCCCGGACAGACGTCGGTTGGGTACGACATAAACGGCAACGCAGTCTTTCACGATGAAACAAATGATCAAAAGCCTAGGAGATTGATCAGTTTGCACTTTCCTGTGGAGAGGATGGAGGCTTTGATTCCTGATGCGTTCCAAAATGACAGAGTTAAGGTGAGTGACTCGAATCCATGTGAGTTTCGCACGCTATTGCAACTGACATACAATGGTAAAACTAGCCAATAATAACCTATGAATATATATATTATATAGTCCTATATATCCAGTAGCCGATAGCTGTTTTTCTCCTTCCACGATAAAAACGAATTATGCAAGTCATCTGCGTTTAGTTCTACACACTAGATGTCACCAACGTGTTTTGCATAAAAAAGAGGAACTTTTCAATTTTGTGTCCCATTTATCGATCGAGTAATAATCATAGATGGTCATCAAGTTTGAATGAGATCATGACTCTCATACTCCACCCCCGTGATCATTGATTCGCGGAATAGTGAATGCGAGGTGGGTTTAATTGAACCGATCGAGAATGACTGCTTGAGGTTTATATATTCCATATACTTCTTATAGCCACCCACGCACCGTATTGTGCGCATTGTGCAGAGTCCCTAACAAAGTATGAAGATAAATAAGGCCAATTTAGAGCTAATTCAGTAGCACAAATATTAAAATTGAACGAATTAGCCTACTGCTAATGCGAATGACCATAGGAGTCGAAAGACCGTGATAAACCAACGTAAATACCTAAGTGAACTCTAGTTATTACTATATGTCTGAACAGATGATTTACGTGGCGAGGAATGCAAAGGATGTCGCTGTGTCTTACTACCATTTTCACAAAATGAACGAGACGTTACCCACGCCGGAAAGTTGGGAAGAATTCCTGGATGACTTCATTTCTGGTTCCGGTATAAGTCAATCTTTTTACCTAATCATAATCATATATAGATGAAGTTGAATAAATTGTATACTGAGACTG
>ATSW01074274.1:0-10271 GCA_000444245.1 Botryllus schlosseri
GAATTTTAGGTGGGACAATACCCCAGTTGCCCTATAGGACGAGCCGCCACTGGATGATTATAATGCTGTTTCTAAAATGTTTGTTTTACAACTCTATCGTAAGTTCGTTACAACTCATTCGTAATGAATTTCTGAATACAAATCTTAAAACACAAGTTGAAGACGAATGGTTTGTTTTTTAATAAACTAAAAAAGTACTTTTGTTTTGGTATTGGACTTGCGTTCTGATATTGATAGATGTGTTGAGTAAAATGGTCGGTTTATAAAATATCGGTAATGTTTTTGGTATCTTGAGTCGGGCGATCAATTATAAAATCACGGTAATGTTTCTTGCGTGTGCGCGTTATCATCAAATTAATACGACTACATTTTACTGATGGAATAAGAACATAGGTCTGTGATATGTGAGTACGACCGAGATCAATTAATATAGTTTGTAGTTGTAATGATTGTGTATATTAGCGAAATCGTGTCTATTTTTGTTGAGTAAGTCGGATAAGTTAGTAAATCAATGCGGTAATAACTACGACCGTGAAGATTTTCTCATCCCGATGTCTTACATTATAATATGCGGCTTCACTTGCGGGAATTGCTATAAGTGACTGAGTATTCAAATCTCGTCGTATGCACCAAGTAGTAATTACTTTGTCCTATAGAATAGTATCGACCTTTACAGTTTAATAAAAAAGACCGATCATATGAATACAACCAGGATGAATTAATTCATGTTTGCAAGTTGTAGCGATATAATCAAGTAAGCGAAAACTGGATTTAACACTTGTGAATGTTGTTGTGAATAATTCTTTTGAGCATGGTAATATGTACTAACGATTACATTTCCAGCTAAGACAAAAATAACTGGATTGTTAATAAAGTTGTAGGAATTCATGAGTTTGCGTGTTTCAAATCAATATGTGAATAATCAAACAGACAAGTAAGATACTCTATTTGATGGATCTGAAATAATATTATCTTGATTTCAAGGCGGTAAATTAACATATTCGGATACGATTTAACTTCACTTGTAGCGCGAGTTTCATTTCAAGTTAGCACATTGATCGAGTATTCTTCAGAGGTGGTTAGTAACGAAGTACTTCTACTTTTTCGAAGTACTCTAGTAGTTTTCCTCTACTTCTGGTACTTACTCAAGTAGATCTGATTTTCGCTACTTCTACTTCTACTTCGTAATATTTTGTGATCTACTTACTTACTTTTCGCTATTTTCAGTTTGTCAAGTAGAAGTAGTTCAATCTTCCAATCAGGAAGATAGCCTGTGAAATTTCGGGGCTGTTTTCACGGAGTATCAACATTTAATTTTCATAAAAGTTGAATAAAGCCGAGAATTTTCGTCGCGCTTCGCGCGCAGTGGATACGGAGTGACCAGTATGATTTCACAAAAGTATCGGTGAATATAATTTATGTCGCAGGTTGGCGTGGTACCGTTTACACCACATTCTCGCCATTCGCTATATGAAATAACTCATCACAGTATATATGGCTCATCATAACGTTTGAAACTGATGTTTCGCAATCTAGCATTTACTTGTCATATCGTAATCTAGCATGCCCATTGTCTATGGCGTGTCCTAATCTGGAAAAGTGGAGTCTGACTTTTTTTTAGTTTTAGAGCTGTTTTAGCATACCACCTTTGAAACTTTCTGGACTAAAGGCATGGAATACATGTTCCACTTTTAGAAGTCGTATTTATATTTCACTTTTAATTCCAAGTATCATATACTTTAAGTTATAGTTAATATCAGTTCTTTTGCCTGGATAACATACATTTGAAGTATATAAGCAAGTGTAGTAATGCCTTCAATATCCGGAAATAAAGCTACACAATACGGCATTTTTACGGTCCACCATATTTTTTATTAACGTTTATTAATCGCGCAAAGTGTTTATACCGTATCATATACAATTTCTCCGTATTGCTCTTCGACTAAACTACGGCCCTTATAATATGGGGGATGGTGCCGTACCATGCTATTTTCTAAAACGTGCTGTTCGAGAAAACAGAGGATTAGTATCGCATTTCCATATCAATGCTATCACGATGTAGATGATTGCTTAATGCTTATGCTATCGAAAATTGGATACCTGTTGGTATACATCAGTATGAATCGAGCTCGTCACCTATCGCATAGCTCAATTTGCACCTTTTTACAATCCATGTGAACGAATTAGGATCGTTTCCACAACTACTTACTTACTTGAGTACTTTTAAAGTCAGTAAATTCTACTTCTACTTCAAGTAGTTTTAGGTTGATTATGGAAGAGGTACTTCTACTCGTACTTGAGTAGATTTTTTCGTCGCTACTTCTACTTCTACTGCAGTAGCTTTCTTGACTACTTTGACCACCTCTGGACTATTCTTATCACACAACAAAAGTCAAACACTATTCCAGAGGTGTGAAAACATAGCAATCGCGCAAATAGCCCGAAATGGAGCTGAAAGTTGGTCAAGTCTAGTAAGTCAAGTAATATCAAGGTTACAGAAATATTAGACTCTTATAATGATTAGAGCTAAAAAGAAAGTGACAATTTATTGGTTTTCGAAACTTGAATTCTAAGTAACAAATTTACGCATTCGGATACGATTAAGTTTCAGTTGTGTAGCGAATGAGATTTTACAATTATCTCACACCTTTTCTGAATGAGCGTTAAAGGGGCACTGCACTCTAAAAATGATGTGGTCTCAAATTGAAGGGCAAAACGAAAGAAAAATCTTGGCCACAGCCGTTTTCTTCAGAACGTCACCGTAATGGAGCTGTAATGTATTAAAATTTCCAGAGTTGCAGCACGCTCCGGCAGTCACGCAGAGGTTGAACTTTATATAGTTGTCAGCAGAGATGGCCACAGTCCGGTTCAGGAGCCGGAGCCGGAGCAGGATTTTGATGAATTTTACTGTGGCCGGATCGGAGCCGGATTCTGAAACTGCCATATGAGCCGGATTTAAACAGGATTTGATATTCATAACAACAAATATTGGGTGATAAAGGTTCAAGATATCTATATAATATTCAATGAAAAAAGCTGCTTCGATATTATTTCCGTAGTTAAATGCATTCATTGCTATGGATCAAGCCCAGGCTGGTTCCGACAATAAATGACAACGTTGAAACCGCTGATACCGATCACGTCGTTGAAATGCGTAAGCAACATAAGTAAAGTTTCTGCAGTGATGAGATTACTGCTGGATGAGATGAGGACGAAGGCAGGCTCCAGCAAGCGAGCTGCAGAAGTGTTTTCGAATTCAGTTGTTCCTCAGATATTGATTCTTATCCTTCCTGTTCATCAGCCATTAGGGTACTTGATATCAGTTGTCAGGATGACAGAAAAGCGAGGTGTCGGTGTTGTTGCAGAGGTAACTGGTGGTTCTGATTTCTGATATCATTTGGAATGATTGTGTGGTGGGTAATGTATGAATATATGCTGGCATGGTCAATTGGTTATGTTTATGATTTCGTCAACACACTAGAACCGAAGTACCACAGGTACTCTCTGATTGATTGTGCACATCATCATGCTGATTATATAATATTAAATGGATTTCCTATTCATTGCTACTCAATCAAGTGATCATATTGATTGATTCATCCAGTTTGTTTGATACATGTCTGTTCTGTGACTATGCCACTTCTTGTGAAAATTTAGTTCCATTCTTCAGTAGTACAATAGGCCTAGCTGTCTTGGCCAAGTCACAATGCACAATATCTGATTTTGTTGTTGGCATCATGGCATACCTGGGTTACTATGTTTACCCTCTCTGTAAAGCAACTAATATTGCTTTCTCTGTTCTCACAGTCTTTTTAGCTCATTTCCCCTGCCTAGTTCCTACTACTCGCATTTATATTCAAAATGTATACCGTACCTAACATTATTGATTCAAAATGTGATAGAAATAAACCCTTGTAAGGCATTACTTGATACTAATTTGTTGATTATAATGTTCATATCTGTTTTGCAGGCTATATTTAATGTGAAATAGCACTAGAGCAATAGCAGGATTTTTTCGGATCCTAATTTTGTTGCTCAACTGTCGGACTCCGAAATCCTATTTGACTGTCGGATCAGGACGGATACGGATTCCCAAAATCTGGAATCCGCCCATCTCTGGTTGTCAGCCGATGTTATGAAGGAAATAGAACACACTAGGCCCGATTTTGACATAAATCTCCTGACTGGACATCTTCCCTTGAACGCGGTATCTAAACCACCTTGGCGTGTACGACATATTTCCTTCATAACATCGGCTGACAACGATATAAAGTTCGATCTCTGCGTGACTGTTGGAGCGTGCTGCAACTCTGGAAATTTCAATACATTACAGCTCCATTACGGTGGCGTTCTGAAGAAAACGGCTGTGGCCAAAATTTTTCTTTCGTTTTGCTCTTCAATTTGAGACCACATCATTTTTAGAGTGCAGTGCCCCTTTAACTTCACAAAGGAATAGGGTTAGAGCAGAAATAAGTGACAAGTTGTTGGTATTCAAGTCGCCGCCGGTGGTGGTTCTGTTATTCGTTACTTATTAAATCTTACCAGTGAATTCCAGTTCTGCGACAAACTGATCACCAAAATATTACATTGTGAGCGATCGGTATGTACGTAACACCAAGTCACGACAGATGGCTGTGTCTGAGGCGTTATCTTGTCAGCGACCGCGGGATTTGCAAACTATTTCACACCTATTTGAAGAGTTAGTTTGCGAACGCATCTATTGTTGGTTTTCGAATCGCCGTCTACGACGGCTCTGTGGTAAACTAATTACCAAATGCGAGTAATTCCTAGATTTAGCAAACTATTTCACACCTTTTTGCTGAAAGTACAACATGCTTTCGTATAGCCTATACCTGAGAGTACGACATGCCGCCGCGCCCATAAGAATAAGGATATATTGGTGTTACAGTCACCGTAAACGTTAGGATTACCTCGAATTAGTCATATATATTTATCTGCGACATACGTAAAAGTAATGCTCAATCGCGTGACTATTTACTATACTTGATATAAAACACCACCTCATCGCCGAGGCCTTTACTCCGCGGCACATCATCGCCACAGCGTATGCCTGAAAGGGTGTCATCATCAGCGCACAGGCACATCATCACAACAGTCTATAGCAAAAAGGACGAATCACCACCACGAGATTTCACTGCACATCATCACCACACCTGAAAGGGTGGTGGCACCAGAGATCACATATGAACGCATGGCACATCACCACCACATGGGAGATCTAAAAGGGTACCATCACCACCCCGGGTTTTCTGGCACATCACCACCCCGCCCATAAGAAACAACCCCAAGTCACCACCGATCTATGCTACTACTAACGCGAACGTGAACCTCGTGCTCACATCATCCATGTTCGGAACAATATTATCCACGCGGACCCTTTTTGCTCGGTAAGGCTCCCGCTGATCCACTCTAATATCAGTTCAAATTTTGCTCAACTTTCGTCCGTTATATGGGGTTGCTTTAATATTGGCGAATGGTTTCTGTCTACTCCCGTTTATGCCTATGCCATGTGATCGGAACCACGCAATCAGAAGAAAACAAATCGGCCTGATCATTGGCCGGATATAGTTAGTACAAGCTCCGCTTCATCATTGATTCATTCTCATAAGAACTTTCCGTCATACAACGACATATTAAAATGTTGGCTTGGCCGAAAAGTTTACATTCTCATCATGCTATTCATAGCCATCGAAAAGTTTGTCTAGAATATTACAGCATTGACTCGCGCATTTCCTTTTCTTTCTCTTTTTTTTCGGAGCACAACACACGCCTTTTCGTATCCTTCCTCGCGATAGATCTTCTGAATTTCTAGAAAAAAAGGAAAACGCAAGTTAATAAGGAGAGAACAGCAGACAGATAGTGTGATGCTTTTCAACCTCCTTGAACGATTCTCCTCCCGCGTTGCACAGAACCCAAGCTGCATTCCCGTGCCGATTCCTGAGCTATTGGTTCATTTTGAATGCTTAAGACCAAGTAGGCGAATATGGGGTATCCGAGCTTAAATGGTGCATCAAATGCGATCCACTCGATCCATTTCAGACGATTGGTTTATATTTCACATAATCCGACAATATTAGGAATCTATAATTCTATACATCGCTGTTGTGAAATATGCGTGGAAAAGTCTCATATACCAGTTCAAAGATATCTACTCGACCGTTTTAAAAATTACCTTGCCCTTATTGATGCAGAAGGGATTTTAAAATATTCGCAGATAGTGCTCTTGGGGAAGATGAGGTAATCTCGTACAATAAGTACGGGTTTTCAACAGTGTTACGCGGCTATTTTAGGTATAGAAATAATATAAAATTTTATACATCGCTGTTGTGATATATATGTGGAAAAGTCTCACACACCAGTTCAAAGATATCTAGAGGACCGATTCAGAAATTACCTTGCGCTTGCCGACGCAGAAGGGATTTTAAAATATTCGCAGATAGTGCTCTGGGGGAAGATGAGGTAATCTCGCACAAAAAATACGAGTTTTCAACAGTGTTACGCGGCTATTTTAGGTATGGAAATAACATAGGATTTTTTGCCCTAAGTACTCAAATATACGCAGTCTCAAAACGTGATAAATTTGTGCGAAGCGTTTTAGATATTTACTTGGTAATAGTGCGGTAGTATGTGCGCCGTATTTAGGGTTGCTTTTAAAACAAACTTGTTTAAAACAAGGCCCGTGTTTAAACATGTTTTTTTGTTGTTATTTCAGTGTTTTTTTAAAGCCACGACGACAGGAGTATTCGATTGTGACGTCATAGTCGATTGACATTGACAATCGAACGTACGGTAAACATAGCTCATTTGACGAAATACCTACGTACTATAGCTGTTGAATCGACTATTTTGAAGTTTTCAACCATGCCACATCGTATACGTCAGCTATATGTTGTGGTAAATGTCCGTAGGCTCATACAACATATTTTTGGACAGTGTTTACACAATTATGGCATGATTTTACACCTTAAAATAACACGATTTTTCTAAAAGCCTTTGTTTAAAACACTGCTTAAATAACATGTTTTAAATAAAGTGTTTTAAACAGCCGTTTGTTTTCAATGCAACCCTAGCAGTGATACTGATAAATAAGATTCAATGTACGCTGGTTAGGGAGACTGCAGCCGTCACATATTTGCTATAAATACATTCAAACATTTCCACTTTCGCAGTATCTCAAACCACTTGAAACCATTATGCATAAGGAACACACCCTATTTTGTCGTGTGGTCATGGTCAATTGGTCATATTTACATATTAATGCAAAGCGGTGAAAGCAGCATGTAGACACTTACGCTCATTTGCTAGCCTTCGCGGAACTCTAAATATTCACTAAGTCACAAAAAAATATATAATGATACACATCTAACTACACATCTAATACACTACTATAGATTTACCAGTGCACACAAGGAACTGAGTATCAACAAAGTGTTAAAATAACTAAACCATTAAAATATAACTTCCCACCAAACGAAAATATTATGATGAATTGGAAATCAGTCTGACTTCTGTTGTTCCCTTTCAGATAGCAGTTGAGAAATTCGAGGCTTCGCCTTGGAAATTGTCATCGTATTGTTCGGTCGAAACGCTACAGCGTGATACCAATTGCTTAATTGCAAATGACCTTATAAATTCTGGAGATATAATTGGCATTTCTGGGGGACAATCTTGCGATTTAGAACCCCAACCTCCCGTGTGTTCGCCACTACACATTGCATACCAACGCAGCAGTTCTAATTCGACCAATGATCGGGCAGAATTGCCTGCAACCAATGTTAGCCAATACTGGCGTGTCATCATAAATCATATGTTCGAGTTGATAGTGTGTCGTGACCTCCACCGAACCCATGACACTAGATCAGGAACCACTACTGTGCCATGCAACAACAGTTAAGAACCACACTGATGTAGAGGTGTCGTGTTCTTTCGCTTCCTATTACTAAATATTAATATTGCACCAAGTCAAGAAATCAGAATCGTGAAGTGTTCAAGCACGACCAGTTCATGCCATGCTTACAGACGTTATCATTGTCATCCCAACCAACATCATCAAAAAGCCAGTAACTGCGAACCA
Source organism: Botryllus schlosseri (assembly GCA_000444245.1). Taxonomy (NCBI): domain Eukaryota; kingdom Metazoa; phylum Chordata; class Ascidiacea; order Stolidobranchia; family Styelidae; genus Botryllus; species Botryllus schlosseri. The sequence goes on from ATSW01074274.1 coordinate 8,096, forward strand.
CACTTCATTGGCGTATTTGAAGCGAAACCACCTTGGCAGTAAGTCGTTCATGCAGCACACGAAAGCTTCGTGGTGAACGAACTGTGACAAAAGGAATATTAAAACAAATTGTGGCGAATACCGCGGAATTTTCATCGGCTACGTTACCAGACTGTCGAAACCAATCAGCAGCATCGTGAAGAAAAATAACGGGCACCAGACCTGGTGTCCCGGTAGCAGTGTCATGGCCGTCGGATAAATTATATATACGAGTTCGGGTCCCTTCGCGGCGATGTCTTCAATTGTGGTGTTCTGACATGAATATCATGTAGTGTACAATTGCAGGATATTATACAGAGCCCATGGGTCTGTCTGTAGATAGGCTCAATAAGGCATGCATGAAACTTGGTGAATGGAAAATCTCGGTCCCGGATAAAGATGATAATCACGGCCCTATTCCTGACATTGACCCAAACAGTAGGAAGAAACGACAAAACGTGTTGATAGTTGACATATATTTATGACGGTGTGCCAGGAAAGAGCAGAAGAGTGAGTCATGATTTATTTTCTGTAGATTTAAAGTTTAGGTCATGGAAAATATCAATGGATCAATTGGACAGCGACAGTTCTCATGCCGTTAGGGTATGGACAGGAAAAATATATATGATACTTGTATTTTTTAATGGATAGTACCTATACTTTAGTAATAACTAGACCTACAATGTCTCAAGGAGATCACGATTCTCGTTTTAACCAATATGACGTGGACGTATCTATTTTGCACTCACACGAGGAAGTCTCGCGTCGCAGTGTATAGGAGTGGATTTCTGGCGAACCGATTCAACATTAATAGATTAGTATAGGCCTACGTGCAGTGCAGCAAAGTTTATGTCCTTAGTTGTAGAATTTGTATTAAATCATTATGAAGATATAGCATTTGATGTTGCGCAGGATGCTACGTAAAGAATTCATTAAAGGAAATGTCCAATATTGGTTAACACTATCAAAAAGAAAAGAGTAACAAACCGTTTCTTGCGCTAAATGGCCCAGCACACTGAAGCACGCGAATCCCGCTATAAAACTGGAAGCCGCATTCAAAATTATTAAAATGATGATGTCCCTGGAATGTGTTTTTTCGTGATATATCTATAGTTGTTTCAATATTATAAAATCAGCCTCAAAATGCCATTACCTCAAATAATTATGATTGTATGCGTTGAACTTGCTGAGAGTAGGTAGACCGCCAGCACATAATCCCAAAGAAAAAATTACTTGAGTAGCTGCCTCCTTCCAGACCTTTCATTGTCATAATGTTAACGGTTCACACATAAAATAAAATAAGAAGACATGATAACAACTAGCGTAATCAATATCACACATGCCAATACGATAATTCGGATTAAAATGGATTGACAGCAACAGGGGCAATAACATGTCCACTGGTGTTAGACATACATGTTCGATAGAAAGTTTACTCGAAGCTTTGAAATATCAATAACGTCTGATAAATTTAACCTTGGGAATGTGTGTAATTCATCACTAACCATTGCTCTGAACGCAGAAAATCCAACCATCAATATCTGTATTATATAGAATCAAGCTTCATGTCGAAGAAGCGTACTACCTTGAACAATGGGCTGTATGTTTATCATAACAAGGAAAGATTACCACAATTTGCGCAAGCTTGTCTACATCCGGTTTTAAATATTCCGTTATCCCGTCTGAAGCACCTTCCAAAGTTGCTGCGCGCACCATCAGGACCACCAACATTATAATAGGTGTCGTAGCAGTGACGTACACAACCTTTTGCAAATACATGCAATTTCATTGTTTAACAATGATTCTGTAGCGTACCACGCGATTCATTACTTTGCTTGTCCACTCGATACCTTTCCAAACAGAAAAGTAAGCGGCAATCCATACTATCACCAAGCAAAGAAGCAAATCTGGCTTGATTGTACCGTACTCCTCCATGCTGTCACTCTTTCCAAGTATTAAATTACTGTGCAGAAGAATAAGAAATGACATTTTGGAGGATATTATTGTAAGTTATAGGGTTGCATTTAAAACAAACGGTGTTTTAAAACACTTAAACATGTTTTATACCAGGGCCGGCCAACCCGTGGCCCGTGGGCCACATGTGGCCCGCGAGAAGGTTTTGAGTGGCCCGCGAGGTAATTTCCGAAATTTCTAATAT
>ATSW01074292.1:0-12461 GCA_000444245.1 Botryllus schlosseri
TGACGAGTGTCAGCCGAAAATATTTGGGTTCATTTCAATATGAATATACTATTTAATTGTTTCTCATTTGGCTCGCGGAGAGAAATAATTGCCCACCCCTGATCTTGACGGTTGTATGTAATTCCAATGATATCTCGTGTAAACAATTTCACGATCTCGTTACTAAATGATCATTCCTTATTGGCAAAAGTTGAGGGCTGAGTTTAGGCTGAATCAAAAGAAATAAATTTGATTTGTTGATTTAGTGTTTGTTTTTTCTAACTTTCCTGCAACTACCGCAGAAATGTAGAACATCATCAAACTCATACGTAACAATTCTAATTTTTCCTTACTTCGTGGCAAAATAATGTCCTCATTTTGCGTGCTGAAAGTAATTTTGAAACTGTTCAGAAGACTAGGGCTGGGCAAAATTGAGGAGTGATTCTGTAGCGTATCACTGATTGATTACCCCGATTTAATTATCCATGCTGATTCGCATGATAAGCTACCTCTTGTTGTGGTACTCTGTTGTCACTCACCTTTTAGTCACAGTCCGAGGAGCAGTCGCTTTTCAGTCTCCGCCGGACAAGCATCGTCGAATTTTAGTTGTTTAAATAAAAGAGTAATGCTGACCTGTCCAAGTGTTACCGAGCCGCGGACCTAGAAGAACGCGCGCCCACGACAACGCGCTATAATTCGACTTTGAAGCGGGTGTTTCGAGTATAACTCGATCATGATGTCGTCACGACAGTATGAATGTGAAAAGTTCAAAGAATAGTCTATATAACATCTGTAGCCTGTATTACAATATATATTATTTGGAATTTTTCCGACCAAACCTAATTCCTTTGCACTTTTGTGGCAATGCTGCTTGTCGAATACGACATCACAGATACCGGTATGTCATTCCACTAACTTGCGTAGCTATGTACGACATGTTTCGTACGCTTCGCTTCGACACGACCAATCGAGGTTTAAAGGCTTCCTAAGTGGAAAGTATCGTTAAATGAACTCCTGGAAAGGAGCGTGTAATTTCATTACGGTACTCGAAAATATGATCTGTCAGTGCTCAGTCGCATCATCCGTACTCGAATCAATTGTGCCGGCTCTAGCCATTTTCGGTGTATTTTCAACTTGCTATCCTGACCGAAACAAATTCACCAACAAGACTTATTTTGGACAACCCCGGCGAATAGGATACCACGGCAGTTACATCACTTTTGCGCTCTTACAGGTAGATCTGACAACCAGCACTAGCCGTAATTATCACTTTTTCTCTAAGCGCTAAAACTTACACATTCGCAGCCTCCTTAATGATGAAGATCAGTGGGTTTATCATGAACAATTAGCGACCCGCAAACCAGTCCAATACGTATTAAATAAAAACGAGAAGTGTGCAGCATTAGCTAGCGGATGACAACATCTCTTCCCAGCATGTATAAATCCGACTTCAGTGCTGCCGGTAGACGTTTTAACCGACAGCCGCCTCGTTACATCGCAACAGACGCGATAGAAATGGAGAATGTTCTGTGAGCGATATCTTGAAACGAAATCGCTTCCATCATTCGCTCTTTTTCTTGTTTCGTTCGTACCAGTTTGAGGCGAGCTTCAGAACGATTACGACCGCCGCCAATATGGCGAGTGTCGGGAGGGAACCTTTCAGGAATCCGTCCAGCGAAACGTCTGCAATGCATCTCATTCGTCACACTATCCATGGCGCACTTGGACAACTAGAAATGCTATTAGTTAAATGCAGGGATATCTAGAAGTTCTAGAAATCCCTGGTTAAATGATACTCGGTAATCTAATTCTAATCTGAATTGCGATATGTTTCTTTACTCGCATTTTAATTCGAATACAATTTCTGATCTTCGTGAAAATGCTACAAGTCCAAGTCGTGATTTCCAAGAGTAAGTAAAGAAGTGAGACTCACTCAAGGGATTGTGTTTTAGACCAGTGTTTCTCAATCGCCGGTACGTGTCAAGTTTCCTACCGGTCCGCCGAACATATTAGAATTTTATATCTCAATTCCGAAGTTGAACGCTTGCACATTCATGAAAGAAATAAAATATATTTTAAATCGATTTAGTAGTTTGGACCGTTTTTTTTTCTATATGGTGTCGTCGTGGTCCACTTTGGGCGTACGTCACAATGGACCAAGTATACGAATCTATATTTTAAATCAGCCTGGAACTTGTTTCGGACAAGTTATATGTGAAGCCTATTGAGACTATTAAGCGACACTTGGCAGTATATTGGAAGCTATTGCAAACAGCAAAGAGACATGTCTTTCAACGGAAACCGAACAATCACAATAAAGTTCTTGAGCAGAGCTTCTTGAGCTTCGTCCACAGACAGTTCAATAGAACCACGATAGAATATGTAGTTCAGTTAGGCAGCGTTAAATGAATTTTCCAATATGAAATTTGGGTTGGATAGATTTGTCGTAATTACATTTAGGGTTAACCAGTCCACAATATTCCTTCGAAATTTTACCGGTCGAGGTCAAAAAGGTTGAGAACCACTATCTTAGACTACCACTATTATAGCTTTCAGTAAAAACTGCTCACTCTTCAACACTTCGTGTTCCATACTTAACTTGAAGTAGTTTCGGCACCACTTCGATATCGCTACGTGTTGTTGTACCTCAGTTTATGCTAGAATTAGAATTACAGCTACAGGTATTTCTAAATTTGATTAGAATTTTTCCAAATTATAGGCTAGAATTAGATTTGTAGGTTTATGGCTATTGTTTTTTCAAGTTTGATTAGAATTAGAATTACTGAATTCGCAAAAACTTGGAAATGGAATGAAATTACGAATTAGCACGAAAATGACAACTGACTGCACTTCTGTAGCATTTTCAGGAAAGGATAAATTTGATTAGAATTAAATTACCGGCATTTCGCTTTGATTTGTCTCAGTAGACAACTACATAATTCCAAGTCTGATCACAGTAACATCAGTCGCTGAAGAAGTAGAAGTAACGCCGTAAATTTCTATTCAAGTTTTGCCGAAGGAGCTGAAAACTGTCAAGCGGTCTCATATCATATGAGATCGCTTGGATATATATCCAATGAAGGAAGCAGGCAGGCAAACTCGACTTGAAGTCCTGGGCCTACGTTACTGGCCACCTGTGGGTCGCATAAACTCACTTCTGCACGTTTTCCCGTTGTCGTAATGGGAATCGTAATGGCGAGGACAATTTCCGCACAAGTCCGGCGCCAGGCAAGTGCCGGGACTGCAGTCGTTTGAACAACGCGCTGTGAAAGAACAGCAGCCTATAGTTGGCGCGCGCACGAAATGTGCGTACGAAACAGAAACATACGTTTTCTGCAACCCTCTCCCTCTCCGTCCCAGCCTGGGATACATTTGTCCACTATCTGCCCTGATCTATTGATGCATGATCCGTTAGATACCCAACACAAGCGAATCGAAGAATTGTCGTTAAGCGTCGGGCAGCCCCCACCGCAGAGCTTGTCGCATTTTGAACCCCACACGCCCAACGACATGCAAGCTTGCTCGCCCTGAAACAGAGACCAAATTCGTCGCATCTTACTATGTGTATTTGGTTGCGTTAAGCTTAATCATCCTACATTTATTCACAAGTTAACCATACTCAATCATATAATTAAGCGAGAATCATAAAACTCAACCTAAACGTGTACGCTGCTCATAGTGAGTCGATACAACGTCCGGTATATCAACAATCGCTGTGACTAGGGTTACCATATTTTTGTTACACAAATTCCAGACGCTCTTCAGCGTCCACTAGCGGATTCAAAAACAAAAAAAGTATGAGCACATTGTCGATCAATATGACGTCACACCAGCAAAGCCTTGTTTATCCACTAGATGTGGTCACGACCGATTTAGGAGTAGGTCGTTTCCAAGTCCCACCCGCCCAATAAACTCCGGGCCCACTGGAGGGTAATCGATGTAACTTCTGGGGCTTACTATATGTATCTGGTCGTTAAATCATTTGAACGAATTATCTTAATAATATTTGTTCTTCGATATATTACTATATAATTTTATAAAGGCAAACTACCCAACAGGTTTAGAAGCACCGTCTTTTACCGATCTTTCATACGATCTAAACCAATTCTATGAATATACCGTTATTTTGTAATCGCATTTTTGGAAATTTATATTATTTGTATTCCTTTGTGATTACAGTTTTTGCAAGGGTGGTAGTTCCCATATTAAAACCAATATTCGTGTTCCTAAATCGCGTCCAGTGCGAAGAAAAATTTCATGTAGCATTAATCGGCCCACAAATAATATTGTTTAGGTTGATTTACAAGAAAAATATGAGCTTACTTTAAAGCCTCAAATTCCGGACATTTAAGCATAATTTACAAATTCCTCCCGGACGCAGCTTTAATGGTGAAATTCCGGACATGTCCGGGAATTCCGGACGTATGTCAACCCTAATATAGACTAGCACTAGAGAATTGAACAGAACATTGTACATCAACAATCGGATCACCAAAATGAGTACATCTGCTGTTGATGCTAAGTATTTTTAATAGTTTCTGCCGATTGCCACTGACGAGTGTCAGCCTAGTATATTCGGGTTTATTTAAATGTCAATGTATTTTATGTATTATTCAATTGCGTTGGCCTACTCTTCAAACACTTTCTCCATCAATTCAAAACACCACATGATCGCACATGCAAGCACACGTTCGAATTCCTATCTTTTCATTATATCGCAAACTTGTGATGCATTTGAGCCGGTGAAATCGTCAACAATAAACTCAACATCATATCACATCTACTAATTCAAATTAGTTACCTCACAAGTGATAGTCGGCGGTCGATATATCCGACCGTTGCATGACATGTTGACGACGCAAGATTGATTAGTTGCTATACCTTCGCGCGAACAATTGAAGGAAAAATCAGTCGTGTTTTCTGAGCAATTCTTTCCGACGAAATGATCACAGCCTGAATTAGATTGGAATTAGAATGGTAGCTGCACCTTTTTTCTTTCTAAGGAGATTAGAATTGGGTGACTGAATTCGTAATAACTGGGAAATTGCATTCAATTAGAAAGAAATAGGCTACAACAGAAATCAAGTCCAGTCATTTACAAATGAGCATGAGAATGACAAATGTCTGTACACCGAGCTTGGTTCTTTTCGCACTATACAGTTCTCCTGTAGCATTGTCAGAAGCAATGTTCCCTCTAATTTTTCAAGAGTCTGCGCAAACACGCCAACTCACTGCGCAGGTCCTCGGACAACAGTGCGCAACCACCCTCCAATAGGGTGATAAAACTAACTACTGGGGGGCTTCGCCCCCAGACCCCCCTACGGCTCTAGGCTTCTTCCAGTACTTATCATGTACATTGGGTGCCCATTTAGTAGTGACGTCCCTAAACGCGCGAAAAAATTTCTATAATTCATGATTGCATCGGCCAATATGATCGGGAATTGCATATATATTGCTATCAATTTTTATCCTCTCCCTGCTCACATAATCAGATTTACCGGTAGAGCTTATCCAGTGAGGTGTGTTGGAATAGATAGGCCCTCTAAATAATAATAAAACATCTTCGGGCGTACCCGTTGATATAATGACTTCGTTACATGATGCTATTTCGTGACCCCCTATCTGCTATGTCAAAAGATATTGAAATCGCCAAAACGTACTAAAGTAAAAGACGTACACGATTTCAAATTGGTATTTCTTAACTGGAAAATAATGTTCCCTCGATATGGCATTTGTCTTGTTGTGGGACTCGGATCGCCAGGACAGGAACATTCGGCGCCAGCCATTTAAGCGCCCATGGACATGGACAATTACACATATATTTGTAGATATCGAAGTTTTCGGTCAGCACCGGGGCAGTCTTTTTCGCCCAAGGTTTTCTCGCTGCTGATCGTTCTGGCGCACTTCTTGGATTCGCATGTTACGTAGCCTTTAACTTCATATCGCTTGGCGCGTCATGGTGCGGTAATGGCCGACGCCCAACTGCCCATTTCTATAAATCATGCCTAATTTTTGTTGGGAAAGGGTACTCAATAATCAGATATCTTACAACAATGAAACGCGCGTAGCGCGAAAAAAAATCCTGAAAAATTTCAAAAAATACACCATGATTTATGTTAATTCTCAAAATAATTTTCGACCCCCTTCGAGCTCGGCCCCTCCAATTGGGGGGTTTGGGGTGCGAAAGTTACGGTCCTGAGTAAATCTTACGCAATGTTCATGCCACGCGAAGAAGACTATCATTCGTTAGTTTCTCGCAGATTAACTTCGAGCTAGCCCATTGTTATTTATAAATTTGTTAAACCATGTTATTTCGCCATTCCCAGAAAATAACGCGCTATTTAAATGATATCAGTATCGCTCACGTGTACGAGGCCATACAAAAAATATCTTCCGTGAGGCGCAGGTGATTGTGAACTCTAAATTTCTTCACAGAGCGCAATAGTTACCTTTGCGGGGCGCACTTGTACCTCGGTTTCAGACTTCAGTGATAACACTATTTGGCCCTGGCAATGTTCCATCTTAATTTTCACGAATCTGCGCGCCTGCGTGGTCCATCGGACAACAGTGCGCAACAATTATAAAAAAAATCACTTCTGATTTTTTGTGCGCAGGGTAGATTTTCTGTGCGCAGAGACCCTTTCAGCACTGCGCATTTGCGCACGTGCGCAGCTTAGAGGGAACATAGGTCAGAAGCAAAAATTTCATTAGAATTAAAATGAGAGCTTAGAAGCATTAGTTTGCAGGTATTTCGCTCTAATCACTTCAAATATAGACGACTATAAGATTATCTCACTCGCATTATCAGGTATTGTAGGCAACTGCTCGTTTGTCTGTGTCGGAGTCTGAGTCTCGGTCGTAATAGTTGCTTCTTCGGTCTGTGTAACCATCGTGGAGGTCATCGTTGTCATCTGTGTGATAAGTACCCAAGTAGAAGTAGTGATTTCGAAATAATAGTAAATATTAAATACTCTAAGCCAGGGGTGGCCAACCCGCGGCCGTACAGAAGGAAATGTGAGCGGCCTTCGACACGTAATTCAATTAGTATGTGTTGTCGGCCGTCGACATGCAAATTGAATTTACGAATTAACTCTCTAATATTTGAGAGACAAAGTGTCCGATAAAAATTGCCCCACCCAAAGAGGCATCATCATTTATAACTGGCCCTAAATTTCCATTAATTCTACTATGGCGGTGTTAAGCTGCCGAAGGCAGCATAGCGAGAAAAACTAATAGCTACGCCCGTAAGGGCGTAGTACAGAGTTTTTCTACTATGGCGGTGATTCTGATCACATATATAGGCCGAGAAAGGATAAATCCTTGAAAGTAATATGTGAAACTACTAATATACTGACGAAATATACATCCGTAAATCTGAAAGGTTTTAGCGCTTCGCGCGACCCTAAACATTCCCATCACGCTACCCCTTGCGATTTCGGTGCGTATAACAGTGTCGGGATGACTCGAGTTAGTACAAGTAAATGTAGCGATTTCCGAGTTAGTAAAAAGTAGATACTGTAGGCGTCGTTTGGCCTTGACTCTTTGTAGCAATATGGCTACTGGTTGGAATTGAACCAGATTTTGTGTGCAGGCTTCAATTATGTAACCTAGCAATTTTATCAAGTAACCAGTACAATTTGAGAAAAAAAAGGCATTTTTCAACACTCCTAGTGTACATTCACACTCATAGGGCCAGAAAGGAAGAATACAAAACCTAACGAAAACAAAACCTAGCTATACGAATTATATCGCGGTCACAAATCCTACGTACCATACACACATGCATACCTTCCTATGTTATTAGGTGCATGCATAATTTGGATTAAAATGGTGTACTCGATTTATAGTGCGGTGTAAGTCTGAAGTTGGTTCGTGGCTTAGTGTGCCATGGGAGTATATTCATTATTCATTCCCGTATCATCAGGAGCGGTACACGGGTGGAAATACACACTCTTTTCGCTATTAAAGCAGCAAACCAAAAACTCCTAATTAGAAGCAATTCAAAAAGATAGTCAGATAGTCACTTCATAAAGTAATGTAATAATAAGGCAAAATCGACTTGAAGTTGTACAATTATGCATTTATTAGTGAGTTCTATACTCCAATAAATGATTAAGCTGTAAATAAAGCAACGAAAGACTTAACCGAAACTTGCACTTGTCACTACCTTCAACTCCAGTGAGTTGACACAAAAGTCTTTGTCAGCATGAACTAAAGTCATGCGTGACGGTATGAGCCATAACCATACATCCCCCCACAACTCCGAGAAAGGCACAACTTGAGGAGTTGAAAATAAAAGGCGCAACAATAAACATGCATCAATATGAATAGACCGCGCCAAGGACATAGTCTTTGTGCCAAAATGGAGGATTTTTGACACGGTTTGACATGCGGCCACCATCAGCGCTGGTTGATGGAGAAGTACCAGGAGAGTCATCATCCACGCACGCATCGTCAACATCATCCACAGGCTGGTTGCAATCTTTTTCCTCGTGTGCGTCATTGAGAATCCTCTGCGCGGGATTCGCACCATCAACATGCGGTGACTCAGGTGTCGGCACGGGTAATAAAGTTTCCGTACCATGCTGCTTTTCAGTATATCGACAGAATGGCTGTACTTTACGAAGGTACTTTCTGTTTCGCAAAGTCAATCTCCCGGACCCATCAATCTTAACAAGATACTGGTCATTGCCGTTACACTGAACAATCATACCGGTCTTGTCCCATCGAAGAGGGAAACGTCCATGTTGATTTTGTACACGACATATGTCCCCCACTTCAAGGGGTGCCAGATTATGAGTGCGCGGCCGCAAAGATTCGAGCTGCTTAGCGAACCTGGTACGTAACGTACGTTCTCTTGTTTGCCAAAGCTTTGTCCACATCGGTCTTACGATATGTCCGTTGAAGACTGAACCAACTTTCTTGAATGGCAGAGCGTCTTTCAAAGGTCTTCCAAAAACGATTTGAGCTGGAGACAGGCCATTGTCTGGATCAGGACAGTTTCTGAACTGTAACACGGCTCGTACAAATGAGTCGGTTCGGAGCTCACCATCCTGTGATATATTTCCAGTGATAAGTCGTTTAATTGACTTGACCGCAATTTCAGCCCGGCCATTTGACCGAGCATTGTATGCAGAAGACAGTCTGTGACGAACACCCCATCGACGTAGGAAATCTTGCGTACTATGAGCGGTGAATTCAGGTCCGCCATCGCTGCTCAGTTCTTCTACAACGCCGAATGTCATGAAGTAGTTCCGTAAAGCATCTTGCAGTCCCAGTGCACCAGACATTTGAGTGCCAGGCTTGATATGAAAGATTTCAGGCCAATTGCTGAAACGATCGATGGCTACGAGATACTGGTGACCTGCAACAGTGCAGTAATCTGCGGCAATAGCCTGAAAGGGGTATGTCGGTACGTAAGGATCACAAGGGGGCAAATGCGGCTGGCTCGGTGCGGACCTGCTACACGCATCACATTGTGCCCGCGTTCTTGCAATGCAAGCCGACATACCGGGCCAGAAAACAGTAGCTTGAGCTCTCTGTGACATGGCACTGATACCTTGGTGAGCAGAATGAAGGGTGTCACATATTGGTTTCCTCAGAATTGAAGGTATAACAACTCGATCATCATACATGACGACATCATCAACAATAGAAAGCTTACCACGATAGCGCCAATATGCTTGGACCTGAAACGGCAACTGTTCCGATCCGTGTGAGAATCCTGAGACGATGTATTCCTTCAGCTTACTGAGAGTGTCATCGCATAGGGTAGCTTTTCGCACATCCTCCCATGAAATGACTTTAATGGCGTTCAGGGATGCCCTTGTAGCTGCAATAATAGACGTCTCTAGTTGGTTGTTTTCATCGTGACCTGCCGCCACACAATCGACTGGGTCCAGGGAGGACCAGTGAGTCGTGTCCAGTGATGCGGGGTGCCTCGAGAACGCATCCGATGCCGGTATGGATTTACCTGGAACATGAAAAATACGAAAGCGCCAGGACATTGTACGCTGCTTCAGGCGGAATATTCTAGTGTTTGTAATATCGTCCAACGATTTGTCCCCGAAGATTTTGATCAGCGGTTTGTGATCGGTAGCAATAACAAGGTCATCACAGCCAAGGGTAAAGAACTTGGTGTCCTCCAGTGACCATGCCACAGCAAGGGCTTCACCTTCAATCGGAGCGTATCGTCTTTCTGAATCACGTAAGAATCGGGAACCTGCCAGAGTAATTTTCCAGCCATTGGGACAGCAATCAGGCGTCGTAGATTCGCACTCGCAGTATTTTTGACGCAGCCAGTACCCAATGCCTGTTTTCGACCAGTCGGGATTCAAGCAAGTTTTTCGCTTCGGGTCAAAAATGCGCACCCCATTTTGGATTGCTCGAATAATCTCAGCTTTTGATTCTGCAAACGCCTTATCGAGTTCATTGGTCCACGTGAAAGAAGATTTCGGGCTAAGTAAGCTCTTGAAAGGTGCCATCATGTCGGTAAGTTTGCCATAATGGGAGACTTGGTTCACAAGTCCAAACCACGACCGTATGTCTGACAGCTTCTGTGGCCTTGGGAAACAGGCGATGGATTCCAAATATTTTGGAAGTGGACGTACGTCGTCTGCCGTAATCTCGAATCCTGCAAATTCAATATGCTTACATGCAAATTGAAATTTTGAAGGGTTAAGAATGATGCCATTGCGTCCCATCAGTTCGAGATAATGAATCATTCTCCACCAATGTTCAGACAGACTGTCATCCCATAACACTGTGTCGTCGACGCACTTTGTCTTTCTAGGCACATCAGCGATTATCCGATCATATCGATGAGTGTATCCATCCCCGCTTGCTATGAAACCTTGTGGGGCCACTCGATATCTATATCTGCCAAATTCAGTGATGAACGTGAGTAAGTGGCGATCATCTTCTCTGACAGGTACCGAATGGTAGCCATTCCAGGCGTCAGTAACCGATCTGAAAGTATCGGGTGGGATGGAACGGGCCTGATGAAATGGTGGAACGATGTGGTGCGTGTCCCGGGAGCAATGACGGTTGAGGGATTGGAAGTCGATTACTCTGCGAGGACTTCCATCGCTTTTACGAACCCATATTGCTCGATGACACCACTTTGTCGGCGTATTAGGTTCAACTTTTTCAATGACACCAAGACGCACGTCATCATCCAATTGTTTCTTAACTGCATCACGCCAGTGAATTGGCACTTGAGAAGGTGTGTGGACTGCTGCTGGCTTTGCATCTGGATCAACATGAATGGATATGGGTGTTCCAGACATAGAAGGCAACGTTTGATGTTTGCACTTGTTGAATGTTGACGAACTAAATCGCAGTAGAAGCCATTGTTTCATCTTTTCGTTATTTTCCACACATGGCGTGAATGGGAGCTCAGTGGGCGAACTAGGAGGCAACGAGCGTTTTAGGCATTCACACGAGCGTTGATTACTATTGGTGTTTGAATATTCCTTTGTGGAGGCCGGAGCAGATATTGCGGCAGCGCCAACTGTAGGAAAATCCGGGCCAATAATATGCAATTGCTCCATCGCACCTCTGCTCATGTAGAACAAATCAGTCGAGTCTGTCACATAAACCATCTCGGCTGTTGCTATGCGATGTCCGTTGCGCATTTTACCAGACATTCGAAGGAATACTGCACCCAGAATATTTATGCCCTCTTCGTTAGCAGCAAGCATACGTTTAGTTACGGGTAATAGACAGTTCTCAGTAAGCCCACATGCCAATAACATTGTTAGGCCCATCAAAGACGATTGGGCACCACTGTCCGCAACACCTTTTACTGCCCTAGACGACATTTGTGGACATGGGATATTGAATTGATCATAATCTCGAGTATCAGTCCATACCTGCAATTCCACAGTCGGTTGCGGTTTCGATTCCTTTGCTAACCACCCCTTTGTTCCATCGAAGATGTAGTGCTTGAACGACGACTGATGTCCACGCGGAGTAACATTACGCGTTGTCGATGCATGGTCATTATGGCGGTCAAGTGTTGAAAGAGATGCCATATGTCCAGACGGGCTAGATGCAGATGATACTTTTCTCTCTGTTTTCCAGCATTCTGAGCATTGTACGAATTCTTTCAAAAATTTCTTCCCGAAACGTCCCTTAATGTACTTGAATTTCTTAATTTTCTTGCCACAAGAACGGCATGGTATCATGACATCAAGGTTGGCCGATGGCGGTGCATCTTGGGCTTTTTGCACATTAGACGCGACAGTTCCGGTGTTATCAAATGATCCGAAACTCTGGCTACTAACAGAGATAGCACGAGACGCCATTTCTTTCGTTTCAATCACTTTAATAGTCTCTGGCAGAGTCCTGTCGTCCAGGTCAGGTAAACTGAGGATATCTCGCCTAATATCTTCATCTGCTATGCCTGATATCACAACATGTTTGACGATGTCATCAGAATAGTTGACTATCTGATCACAGTCTTGTCGTGTGCACTTCAT
>ATSW01074311.1:0-10531 GCA_000444245.1 Botryllus schlosseri
TTATACATTTCGTCGACCCTAAAGTAGAGAAGGCACTGATAACAATTTTGCAAGTCATAAAATGAAATATTTTTTCAATTGATAAACTTATATTAGATAATATCGACTGGGAGACTCGATGTAATTCGAGTCCTCGAGGCAGGAGTCACCCTAGCATATTTGGTTGCACTTTCCAATTGACTTTCCGAGACACCTCACTAGGCGGATAACATTTGGATGATTAAAATTCACCGATTACGATTAGTGGATGATCGTCATCTGTGTAACGGTAGCCAGCCGATAATTGAAGTTGAATTCGGGTTCAAGGATTGACCTACATCTGTGCAATCCACCCCAACCATAGCATTATAGATTGAACGGAGGAACAAGAAAAATCCAAGCCAAGTGTGTAAAATGAAGCAACGGCTTCAGTTGTCGACAGTGTGATCTTGTGTGGAGCAGAAAATATCAATTCGACCAGAGTACAGAGTGCTGATATTGATGTGGCATTAGTATCAGTTTTATTAGGAATTTCATCATTTCAAAACACCACAAGACTGCGATACAAGGCAGGTGGTGGAGGAAGGTGTCGAAACGACTTGGGGTAGTCTTTGAAATCAGACACTTCCTGGTCCTAGGAGGTGTTAAGAGGAGGCATGCACACTGAATGGAATGTAAAAGAAGATAATACCAAAGGACAAGCGACAAAATGAGATGGCATGCGACGAAAGGCGAGATTGATTTGTCAGGTCGCACTGTAGGTCCGGCATATTTGATAGAGCGATGATCTTTTATGTCGACCATCTGAACGACGAAGAAGCGCATGTGTAGCATTTAAAGCGCTTTTGATTCCGAGGTAAAAGATAGTCATTGAAATTTTCGGGGCAATGACCGCAGTGGAACTGCTACCTAAACTTGGCAATTTCAAACACACTGAATTCACAATGACGCTATAATGAACCATTCTCTATTTTCTAGAATGCAACGGAGCTCAAAACCTACATCGCATTCGAGGTTGTCATAGCAGTTGTCGCTCTTGCGGGGAATTCTCTCGTTTTGGTGGCAATATGGAAGTTTCGTTCGCTCCGATCTCCCACGAATTGCTTGGTGGCCAGTCTGGCCGTGGCCGATATCGCTGTGGCCGTTTTCGCGATACCCAGCGCCATACTGCTGCGGTTTGGTGAGTGTGGCGTCGATTGCAGAGTCGGGAAACTAGAAACTTTTCAGCATTTCCAAATTATATTAGAATTAGAATTATAACTACACACTTGTTTCCAAATTAGATTAGAATTAGAGTTACTGAATTTGAAGAAACTTCGAAATTTAATTTGATATTCCTAATTAGAGAAAAAAAATTCAAGTTTATTTCATATCAAATCAAAGTTTATTGTCATAAGCACAAGAATGGAAAATGTCTGTACTCCGAGCTTGGCTCGTTTCGCCCGATGCACTTCTCCTGCAGCATTTTTCGGAAACCAAAAATTCGAGAATCAAATTACCGGCATTTCGTTCTAATTTGCAAAATTATACAACTACAATTATCTAGTCGTTCAAGTCTGGTCGATTGGGACCTTTTTGAAAATTCGTACTGTATTTAATTCAAAGTCGAGTTTTTCGAAACGTCTCAAAAATAGAGCTGGTCAAAGGGTTACCCACGATGCTCAAGTAGAAGTAGAAGTGACGCCATAAATTTCTACTCTGTATAACAAGACGAAGTAGTGGTTTGCAAGGCGTGTCAAAGCTACTTCAAGTAGAAGTTGAAACCTAAGGTACGAAAAGCACACTTGTAAGTAAGCAGTTTCAGAAAGTAAATTTGGTCGCAAATTTGGGTGCAAATCTCGAAAATATATTTCGACACCGTCATATTAGATTTGGGAAACTAGTTGTCTGGTTAGACTAAGATTTAAATGCCGGTATTTAATTCCAATATAATTTGTGAAATGTTGCGTGCTCTAATTTTCAATTTAATTTTATTTCTGGCTTTCCTGAAAATGGTACTGGAGAACTGAAACGTGCGAAACGAGACGAGATTTGCTGTACAGACATTTGCTATTCTCGGCCTTATGAAAACTCTGATTTGCTATGAACTTCATTCAATTTCCAAGTTTTCGAGAATTCAGTAATTCTAATTTGAAAAAAAAACAGTTTGCCTATGATGATAATTCTAATCTAATTTCGAAAAAAACTTGATTTGATAAAAAGTGAACTTCATTTAATTTCCAAGTGTTCGGGGATTCAGTAATTCTAATCTAATTTGGAAAAACCTGTGAAACGATAAATATAATTCTGATCCAATCTAATTTCAAGAAACATGATTTTCTGAGAAATGCACTTCATTCAGTCTCCAAGTTTTCGTGAATTCAGTAAGTCTAATTGTAATCTGATATATATTTAAAAAACTGTGTAATTACAATAATTATACTTCCTATCTAATTTGAAAAAAAATGTAGTTATAATTTTAATTCTAGTCTAATTCGGAAAGCCTGTATAGCTATGATACTAATTCTAATGTAATTTAGAAAAGTTGAAAATTTTCAAAGTCTGTGTCGTGCGTGGCAAATTTACCTAGTTTTTATGACAATTTCATCCTCGAAAGTCATGCCAACATATCCCAAAACAACTTTATACTTTACAAAATGTGTAGTTCTGTAGTTTACAAAATGTAGTTTGGCCCGAAAATTTACAAGCTGGCAGAAATGTAACTACTTGAGTAAGAATTTTTGCCCGAAAAGCTGGAAGTTGTCGGAAAATCATCAGTACTTCAAAAATGACATAAGTTTTCACCCAGGCCACCTCTGCGCAATAACGATAACGTGACTTTTGGCTCGGTGTCGCAAATGTGTCGTTTCTAAGAACGACCGTAATTTCTCCCACGCAAATATCTCACTTCTCAGTATGGGCGATATCTACACGACCCTTTTCTCATTCTCTTTCGGTGCGTCGAGGAATTTTCGCTCTCAATTAAACGCGCGCTGTGTAACATATGTTCAGCACGAGAGTCTTATTTGCTGTCCATATTTTGACTTGAAAGGCTTTTTCGTGTAGACATCTTGGACAGCGTGAATAATTCAATAACAAGCACGTTTTATCCAAACATCGTGGAACCGCAGAACGGTCGGTGCATGGCTTACAGAAGGCGTGCTACTACATTTGTTTGAATTTGGCACCGCAAACTGACTTCATTCAATGAGCAGCAAATATCAGGCTGTTATTGATATAGGAATCGATCATTTTTTATAGACTTGGATCCGATGATTCGAAGGATATTAAAGATGATCTCCTCTTCGTGTCAAGCTTTTTTAAGGCTCTCACTACAGAGAAACTCGAATATGCATCGGTGTGGTGCGTGCTGAAGAATCATAATTTAATGAAGCTTTGTGCTGTGCGTGGATTCTAAAATAGCGATAAAGTTCTTGCATCGTGACCGGCTGGCAATAATCGATGTTTACAATTGATATATACGCCCACGAATAGTTTCTTCGTGTTAGAAATGTTGATTTGTACAGGGCATCCTTCGTTCGTAATCGAGACGAAAGTCGCGAATATAAATTAGAAATTAATATACACTCCGAGACAGGATTCTGAAATCCTTCTCCCTCAATTCAAGTCTGCATTAACGAGTTTCGTGTTTTTCTTCATTTTTATTGGATGCCCATCGACCATTTATGTTTGATTTTTATATTTTCAAGGCATAGACGCTTGGAGGTACAAATCTTCAATATACAGCTGATGAGTAGCATCAGCTCATTAATAATTTCATCATTTTCAAACACCACAATACCGCGATACAATAAAAAGATAGGAGGGTGTCGAAATGATTTGGAGTAGGCTAGTCTTTCAAATCAGACATCCACCTGGGACTATAGGCGATGAATATATTCATATTGAAATAAATCCGAATTATTTTAGCGTATACCGTGCAGCGTTCATATGTCACTTTAAGATGCAGAACATGTCATTTATTTCTATTTGTCTGCGCCAATGGAGGCTGAGTATTAGCGAAGCCTTCCGCTTCATGATAATATCTCATTGTATGATGTTTTCGAAATAGAACAAACGAATTAATTTCAGCAGAAGCTATCACGAGTTCCGAATTTCGTGATTTGCTTCATACGACCCAGTCTGGTCGATTTTGTGTTACAAATCGGTGAACTGTATGCATTTCTTCAAGTTGTTTATTCGCAATGTGAAAACAGGTTCTATTGAATGAATACTAGTCAGGATTTTAGTTCACCGGAAACGATCCGACTTATCCACTTCGCCCATCGATACATGTCACTTCATTGCAAGGTTCTAACCAAGTCACAAGGTTCCAAGTCCTAGCCCAGTCCGGTTCCAAGTCAGGGTTCAAAGTTGGGTCAAATCTGAGTCCAATTCACAGTGTTCACAGTTCAATCTCGAGTCATGTCCTATCTCTTTTATACAATTTCGCTTGGCTGATATCGTATACTTCGGAATCATCATATAGTCTTTTTTACTCACTCTTAACATAGGGGTACCATACCATATGCATATGTCCTCATTTAGCAGGATCTAACCTCTTTTTTCAATAAAAGTAGAATGTCCTCCGAGGACGCCCAATCGTCCTATTTTTTCGCATGCCGTCCACTTTTTGCTTCATTCTTAAGGCGATTAGACAGCGAAGTATGAAAAAGGCCAACCCGACACAAATTACACGTAAAATCCGGGTTTTCCGGGAACTTCCGCGAAGGTCCACTAAAAAAATAGAAACAAAGTCAATCCGTCACAAATTATCCGCGAAAACCGTTTTTTTTTCAGGCATTGACGCAAAGGTTGCCTAAAAAAGTTCAACTAACATAGAATCACAATTATCTGTCTAAATTCTCCGTTTTATGTCTGAAACTTGAAAAAAGTGTCTTTTTTCGGATCTGAAAATATGATAACCCTTAATCCCCATTAGTATATTTAAACAAAAAATACGAGACAAACGATAAATGTTATCAAATTGATATGACATTAATACAGTCATAAAGAATTTTTCGAGTCACATGACTTAGTCGAGTCACTCGTAATGGCTCGCGTAAATGTCGAGTTAATACACGTGACTCAAGTTGAGTCGAGTCATTTTCCGTATTCAAGATAAACAATCGAGTCGAGTCCTCCAAAATTTCTGACTGAATTCGAGTCATCTCATTGTCATCTGTTGTCCTTTTATGTAATCTTCTCAGGGTTGTAACCAAGTCATAAGGTTCCGAGTCACTAGGTCAATCTCACTTTTATAGTTGAGACTCGTGTCAAGTTGAGTCATTTTCGATTCACCAGTGGGTCAAATCCGAGACCAAGTCGGGGAGCAGAAGGTCGAATCCGAGTCATAGTGTTATTACTCGATTCCGAGTCCATGTCACTGTGTCGAATGTTCAGTTTCGACTTTCGAGTTAAAGTCTTTTTACAACTCTTCAAGGTGATATCGAATGGTTCGCATTCATAATATGTACAAGTCGAGTCAATACACAGATTGACTCTAGTCGAGTCAGTTTAAATATTTCGAGAAAATGACTCAAGTCGAGTCACCAAAAATCCCGATTTGAGTCATTACAACCCTGAATCTTCTGTGACTGTGTGTTCAGTGTGAATGCTTCTTATTTGCATGCTCTTGGCCACGGTTTGATTGGAAGGCTTGTCCAAGCCGTTCCAACTCCATACTATCTTGTCATTTTATCGCAATCTTGTGGTCTTCTGAATTGGAGATAACAATATAAACCTAATGACTAATACATGAGTATTTGAAGTCACTCTCGGAGGTATACAGAACTTCAATATACAATTGCAAATTGCATACTATTAATGTACGAGTCTATAGCGCCGGTCTCTGGTCTGAAGCTGTGACGCTTTTCAGGCTTGTCCGTAAAGCACGAGAGCTGTCCTTACGTACCGGAAGGCCCGTCCGTGGGTGAAATGGCTTGCCTGCTCGTGATTACCTCCGTGATATTCTTGACTCAAGTATCCATATTCAGTCTCACTGTGATCGCCATCGACAGATTCATCGCAATCAATCACCCTTTCAAGTAAGTATCGGATAAGTCTCGGTAGTCGATGCAAACCTTCACCGGTACTCACGCCTTGCCAGATACCAATCGCTGATGAGATCTAGACGGGTGACAAAAATCTCCATTGCCTTGGTTTGGGTGTTAGGAGTGCTGATAGGCTTGATTCCACAGTTAGGATGGAACCAGTGGGCTCACGGTGATTCCGTGGCTTGGTAAGAAATTTTTCACTACAGATAGGCCTACTACTAACCCATGGATAAATGCAAAACACGTGACTTCACGATTGGGAAGCCAGACACCACTAGAAATTTCTGATAGATTCGTAAACAGATATGGTAATGTCATAGCTTAAGTTATAATCTGGTCAGGGCAGTGCAACTACCTCAAAATTGCCCTTAAAAGTCGAAAATCGACATTGTCTTGAATGATGGCAGCTGCGCAATACAATGACCATAACTATACGACCTATTGTGGCGCTCCAAATGCGGTAGTTGTAGTTGTTTATTAAACAAATTATTAGGTCCTTATCACCTGTTGATCTTCTGTTGTCCATGACAATTTCTAGAAGTCTTGTTGCTCGACCGTGCGGTCACGTGTTTCCTGTCTTATATTATAGTTATCTATGGTCTCACTAGTACCAAGTTTTTTATCTTTGCTGTTCAGTGACAGAAAGAAATGCGATTTCGAGGATGTCATCAAAATGGAGTACATGGTCTACTTTAATTTCTTGGGATGCGTCCTCTTGCCACTCGTCATCATGGGCGTGGTTTACGTCTTCATATTCAGGGTAAATTGCGTTGCTTGGATACCATAGTACTTCGTAAAATGTGTGTAGTTTTGCATAAAAAAGCTGTTCAAGTTCAGGGTTGTAACCAAGTCACAAGGTTGCTAGTCACAATTCAATATCACTTTTATAGTTTTATAGTCATTTTCAATTCACCACCGAGTCAAGTCCGAGTCCAAGTCGGCGACCAGAAAGTCGAGTCTGAGTCATATTGTTATATTTCGAGTCTGAGTCCAAGTCATTGCGTTGACTGTTCAGTTCCGAGTTAAGTCTTGTTAAACCCACTTTTTACAACTCTGCTTGGTGATATCGAATACTTCGCATTCATAATATACTAATTTTCCTCACTGTAACATTTTTGGTCGCATTTTCAAGTACGAGTACTAACAGACGAAATACCAATAGTGTGGTAACTTCTATTATTCGGAATTACAACGAAATGTCGGTCTTGGCCGTCCGAGTATCAACCCGCATGACTATAGGTCCGAGTAATGTCAATGTACAGATTGACACAAGTCAAGTCTTGTCATTTTGCGTATTTTGAGTCATGACTCGAGTCATTACAACCCGGGTGGGAGTAGTCACGTAACGTAACCGCTCGATTAATTATTACAAATATGCATACCTACTTAAATGCGCGGAGAAAGTAGTTTTACTTCGTGAACAGTAGAATTCCTTTGCGAGATGTGGTGACGTCAGAATATCAGTCTTGTTGCAGTCCGCCAAAATGCAACTAAGAAAAATCTACTTCGACGTGAGGAACCTCAAGAGCCGGTCGCGTTCGGCCGAGATTTTTCACAACTTCAGAGTCAACGCAAACGGTAAACTCAGGAAAAAATCGCGTGACCGCCACGAAAAGCAGAAATCCGGAGTCGGAGAAACGTCAGGGCACTGGAATCCGATTTGGCGACTTCGCCGCTGCATCAGTGAAGGAGATAAGAAGGTTGGTGCCATTTGTAGGCCTACATGTCGGTGTCAGAGTTGGGCAAAGATTTGAATTTGAACGATTGCTACGTGGTTTTAGATTTGAATTAGGATTATTGAATTCGCAAAAACTTGAAAATTGAATATAAGTCCAAATTCGAAACAAATACAACAAAAACCTATTTCACTTCGTATCAAATCAGGGTTGATTCTCGGGCATATGACCGGGCAAATGTCTGTACACCGAGCTTGGACCGTTTCGCACCATGCTGTTATCCTGTAGAGTTTTCAGGAAAACCAGAAATCCGATTACAATTTAAATAAGAACATAGAAACACCCATCTAGCACGTTTTGAAATCGCCATTTTTTTCGTAATCAACCGCATTTTTAAAAAAGGCAACCCGGCTGTCCAACAATCACCGCGAACCTCGTCCGAAATCGCAAAGCGCGAAAACGTCGCCAAGGCGGAAAGCTTCAATGAACGGCAACGACTCGAACTCATCTCGCTCCATTGTCTCTAACGAGTACGTAACCATCGACAGAGATGACAACGCAGACTTGCGTCGTAAGATGAAACGAAAAAAGCAACTCCTGCAGAAAGAATTCCGTGCAGCCAGAAGTCTGGCCACAGTCGTTTTTGTGTTCACCGTATGTTGGCTTCCACTGCACATCATGAACGTCTGCACGCTCATATGCCCGATGTGCTACCAGCCGAACTGGCTGAAAGATTTGGCAATCCTTTTGTCCCACGCGAACTCTATGGTCAATCCGTTTATTTATGCGTACAGTATGCGCGATTTTCGAACTGCGTTCCGTAAGCTGCTGTCTTGCGTTTCCTGGTCCCATACCGACGCACGGTGTGTTTGCGGGGTCAATTCAATGTCAGACTCTGTTATAACGCCCGAATTGTCTTCTGACGACCTCTCTCGGGATCATCAGCTAAATGACAATAGAAACATTATTAATTCGGGCGATCCGCTGCAGAATGATCAAGGAAAGACGGAGATGGCGGTTCTACGCAACGATCGTGATACGCCCAGCTATGTCAAGCCCAGCCCGCATATCATGACCAATTCGCGCGATGACTCGTCGGTACATGTGAATAAATGCTACGGGCTGTCTCGAGAAACAATTATATGATAAACCATAGATAACTAACCAACTGTTAGGCGCGAAACACGTGACTGCATGGCTGGGCACTCTCCGTGCGCTTGCAAATTCCGGTATTTCGTTAGCAGATCTGGTGATCATAGCTGCGAACGGTGCGCAAAATTTATTAAAAGTGGTCTGGAACGAAGACTACTGGTACTGATTCCGAAAGTATATGTTATTATCTTGTTCTCGTCAGAGCACTGCAACTACACCAAATTGCCCTTAAAAGTCAGAAAATTGCATTGCTTTGAACAATGCCGATTTCTAGTCAGCTCTGGTTGCCCGGGCGAGTTGCAGTTCAATCCATAGGTTAGCTATCAATACATGAGCGGTGCAATGCGGCATACATGCGGATAAGGCATAGCATGCAACAATTGAGAGGGATCTAACACGTCTTGCCCGATGTTGAACGCGTCTATCTCGGCAGAGATTTTGTTTGAAAATAGTCGAGTAATCTAGTTGCTTCTTCTTGATGTGGCCAACAATAGGTCATCGCCCAGTCGCGTATAAGTATTTTCGTGTTTTAGCATTATTATAACACTTTCGCTTCACTGATCGTCGGCAGCACTTCTTAGCATTGTTTGCAATATACCATTTTTTTCTCAAAATAAATATTTTTTTCTACAATACCCCATATAGTTCTCTTTATCCTTCTGTACAGCGAGAAGGATCAAGGATACACAAAGATGCAGTCGCATTTGTGTATACAGATTTGAGGCCAAGATTTACTATAGAAAGATAACTAACCTACGATTAGGCGCGCAAAACGTGGGTGTCGGGTAGGCTAAACAGAATTGGCATAGCCAATACCTCCAATGTAGTCATGATTAATTCAAGTTCTCAAATGCGTACTTGGCTCTGCAATAGGCCCAAAGCTGGTCCCTTTCAGTGGAATGATGTCTTATTTGGACACAAGCGTGAATATCCGGTCCTGATAAGTAAGTAGTCAGTTCCGTGGATCAGAGATCAAGATTTTTCCCGGACATCGTTTTCACGACTTCATGCTTTCCTTATCGATAACCAGCGCCAATGTAAGAGCAAATTTCGCCTGGAGCAGTCGTGGGATATAAGTAAGCACTTGAAAGGACGTGTTTCTTGTATTTTCATCGTATCGAGGGGGACTCAGGGTTCCAAAACATGCCAAAGAGGAAAGGAGTAGAAAGGTTTGGAACCAGTGCATCAAGTTAAACATTGATTTCTCTAATTTATCAAAACAATCAATATCCATGTATCGCTTTTACAACACCAATTACGAATATTACATTTCTAATGCCGAAGTCACCGAGTGTCAAATTCACTGTTAACCTACGAAGCATAAAGCTAGTAGCATGGTGGCGTATCAATTTATAATAACGTACAACGATGAACTTTTGCACTATATATTTTGCGCAGCATTTGCTGGTGCATAAACGCCACCATATACAACGCAAAATTGTATCATGGCATCTACGTCATTAATAAGTAGGCCTACGCTTGTAGATGGTGATGCATGCAGAATATTATCGTTATAATACGAGAAGTGAATTAAAGTGGATGATAGCTGAAACATTTGCCAACCATCATTTGCTGAATGCTGATATTTTCCAGAAATTTACAATATCACCGACGGAGCAAATAAATGGTTTTGACTTTTGAGTCGATTACATTGCAATAATCGCCTTTTACTGGGAGTTTTTGATGTGT